>MU227940.1:2842288-2856200 GCA_018584345.1 Thuja plicata | reverse complement strand
AATGATGATATTGAGGCAAAAATAAGAAATGTTGTTGAAGAAGCAATGACTCCTATCCAGAAGAAGGTCAGTGGGAATGAAGATATGCTGAAATAATTACTCACACTGGTCAATACAGGAATGAAAGAAACTCTCGAGAATTTGATTTCTCTGAGTAGTTGGTTGGAAAACAATAAAGATACTGCAGATCACCCTGTTTCCTCCCAGCACTCGGGACCAGGAACTCGTACTAGATCAAAGGTGCAAAAGAATGAAGACCCAGACCTAATGAAGCTGAAAGAGAACATGGAAACTATGAGGTGTCAGCTGGTGGAAGCTGAAAGCCTTCAAAAATCTCTCTGATTTTAGTGCTGGCGGGTGTCTTCTCTGTTTTCTTTCCAGCTGCTTTTTTTGCTTTTTGTTTTGGAATTGTTATTGTAAAATCTGGGTTGTGACCCTCTGTTGATTGGTTCCCTCCTTGGGACAATCTGTTGTTTGTTGGGGCTTTTTTAGCCTTTCCTCCCTATGTTTTGTTAAAGGGTTTCGGGGTTCCCTTCAAAACCTGCTTTTACCGTAATCAAAAACTTGCATAGCATATCATTACCTCCAAATATGATATCATCAAAAAACATCTCTACAATCAAAGTTTTATCATTAGTATTTCCTTTCAAATATAGATTATTGTTTTCACTTGTTCTAATAAATCCAATACTAATGAGATAAGAGTGAAGTCTTTCATACCATGCTCTCGGTGCTTGTTTTAATCCATACAAGGCTTTATGTAGTTTAAAAACCATGTTCCTCTTGTTAGGATTAACAAACCCTTCAGTTTGTTTAATGTATACCTTCTCTTCTAGTATTCCATTTAGAAATGTAGATTTAACATCCATTTGGTATACTTTGAATCCTTTAAAAGCAACATAAGCAAGTACAATTCTTACTCCTTCTAGTCTAGCAATGAGTGTGAAGGTTTCTCCATAGTTAATACCTTTTTCTTGTTCATACCCTTTGCTTACCAGTCTTGCTTTGTTCCTTGTGACTTCTCCATTCTTATTAAGTTTGTTTTTGAAAATCCATTTGGTGCCAATGATATTTTTGTCACTTGGTCTAAGTACTAATGTCCATGTTTTATTCTTCTCAATCTCTTCATGCATTGCACTAACCCATTCTTGATTCCCAAGTGCAACATTAACAGATTTAGGCTCAAAATCACAAAACAAACATCTATTGTTAATTGACTTACTTATTGTTCTCATTCTGGCTCTTTTGTCTTCAATGATCTGGTCCTATGGATGGTGTCTTCTAATATATTTAGCAAGTATAGGTTTAGATCTTTGTTCTTCATTTTGATCTTCATCACTGGGTTCAACATTGTGAGCATTTTCCTGATTCTCCGTGTGTGCGACCTGTTGCCTAGTTGCATTGTTTTGTCACTCAAGTAAGATGTTAGGTTCTTCTATGCAGACAAATCTGTTTTAATCTTTAGGTTTCTTTATGTGTTCCTCATCATTTTTCTTAGCAAATTCATCCACTTTAACATTTGCACTTTCAATATTTTTGTTAGAAGATTTTTTTAGACATTTATAAGCTTTGCTTTTAGTAGAATATCCTAGAAATATTCCTTCATCACTTTTAGAAACAAGTTTCCCATTTCTATCATCTTTCAGTATATAACATTGACTTCCAAAAATTCTAAAGTAACTCACATTTGGTGTGTATCCATACCATATCTCATAAGGTGTCTTATTTGTGTCTTTCTTCAATTGAACTTAGTTTAGTGTATAGACAATAATACTTACAGCTTCTCTCCAGAATTTTTGTGTGATGCCTTTTTCAATCATCAGTGTTCTGGCACAAGCAAAAATTGATCTATTCCTCCTTTTAGCAATCCCATTTTTTTTTGGTGTTCTCAGTGTAGAAACCTGTCTTGTAATCCCATGATCATTACAAAAGTTAGTGAATTCATCAAAAATAAATTCTCCTCCTCTATCTAATCTTAAACATTTTAGTTATTTTCCACTTTGTTTTTAAACTTTATCTTTATACCAATTGAACATCTTAAATGTTTCATATTTCTCTTTTAAGAACATTACAGTCATCATCCTAGAATAGTCATCAACAAATAGAATAAAGTATCTATCATCATAATAGGTGTTTGTTCTCATTGGTCCACATAAGTCAGTATGGACTAACTGCATAATAGCATTAGATGTGTAGGTTTTTCTCTTGAAACTAGACTTTGTCATTTTTCCTATTTGAGAATTCTTGCACATAACATGGTCGGGCTTTGAAATGCTCGGTAAGCCTCTCACTTTTCTTTTCTTTTCTTACTTATCTTATCCATGTTGTCAAAATTCACATGACATAACCTTTTATACCACAACCAAACGTCTTTATTTCTAGCCAAAAAACAAGTGGACTCAATATTTTCAAGATAGAATTGATTACCTTTTGTTTTTTCACCAATACCAATCAACTTTCCTATTCCATTATAGATCATCACCCTTTTTCTCTCAAATGCAACTCAATGTCCTGTGTTGTTCAATTGTGAAACACTCAATAGATTATAGTTAAGTCCTTTTTCCCAATATGCATTTTCATATCTTGTCAGATTATTCAATATGATGACACCTTTTCCTTCAACTAGGAAAGGTGAGTCATTACCCATCCTAACTGATCCATCATTATAATTTTCAAAAGTTTCTTTATCTCTAGTCATGTGATGAGTATAGCCACTATCAATAATCCAGACATCATTTTGCTAAATTTAGATATGAGTGTTGTTTCAACATACCTTTCTTCTTCATTTGAATCATCCTTCATAGCAACAAATACTACCTCAATTTATTCATCAGAATCAGTTTCAGAATTTTCAGCATTGTTCTCAACCAGGTAACAAGCCTTCTTTCTTTTGTCCTTGTAATCTTGGTTATCTCTTATGTTAGAGTGTTGGTTGCTTCTGTAGTCTCGGCCATCACTTTTTTCATACTTCTTTTCATGAGATTTTTTATTGTCTCTTTCATCCTTTCTCTTGTCAGGGCATCCAACAGCAAAATGTCCAATTTATTTGCAATTGAAACAGACCAATGGAAATTTACCTTTATATCTTCCTTTACCTTTATGTAATCTCCTAGCCATTAGTGCCTCAAGTTCATCAATTTCTTGTTCATCACTATCACTATCACTATCATTTCTCATAGTGTGTTTGTTACTAGATTTGCTTATTTTCATAGAAGACTTGAATGTAGACTCAGTAGTAGCTAAGACACTTTTATCATAGTTGTTCATCTCAAATGAAATAATTCTACCAATCAAACTATCAAGAATAACATTGTTACTAGATACTACTCTCATTTCTTGAATTGCAGGTACTCTAATAGCATAAACAGGCAGTAAGGTTCTTAGAATTTTACTTACAACTGTTCCTTCATCAATTAATCCTCATATTCCATGGATAACATTAAAAACTTCTTTCATTCTATCATTGTACTGAGTGATTTTCTCTCCTTCTTTCATTCTCAGGTCATCAAACTTTCCTCTTAGGCTTTCAAATCTATCTCTCAACACATTTGAATCTCCTCCATGTACTAGTTGGAGTTTGTCCCACATTTTATTTGCAGAGGTGCATGATTTCATATCTTTAAATTCAACATCAGTTAGTGAAGAAGCAATTTATATCATCATAGAATTGTGTTCATGTTTCTCTCTCAATTGATCAATAGTCAGAGGTCCAGTAAGTGAAACATATTCAGTATCCAAGCGTTGTGTAACATCATTTCCAATGCCAGATAGATGAGGGATTATCCTTCTTTTCCATGATGAAAAGTTTTCCTTGTTCAACTTAGGTACATCCCTTTCAATCATCTTGTGATCTTTAGCATAAGTCCCTTTAAAATTTTCTTCCAAGCACCAAGGCTCTGATACCAATTGTTATAATAACTGAGAGGGGGGGGTGAATTAGTGGCCTTAATAATTATTCCAAAAATTTAACCAAAAACTTATCTCTCAAATATAATACCCTCAGTTATCTTACATTCCCAATTTCAACAAGATGTATACCATAAATAACTTTAACAAATATAAATTGCTCGGTGAGATATATTGTTTATCTCTTCTAGACTTTACCGAGTAGCAGAAAATAAACTTAGAGTTAACCAACCAATCTAGTTTCAATAATGTGTAAAGAAAAATATCAATGCAATTAAACATATACACATTTGAAACATAGATTTTTAACATGGAAACCCAATATGGGAAAAACCACCTGGGACCGGTAACCCAAAATAATTTCACTCTTCTGAAGTGAGCTCAGTGAAGATTCAACCTTGTTAAAAGGTTACTATACACACTGATAAGTGCAACCTTGTTAGAGGATTTAAAACCAACATTTTTTATTTTGACCTAACACTCACTATTTTGTCAACAAGTAAACCTTTTGATACTCTTGAGTATCTCAATACAATAAGGACTGTTAAATCCCACTCAGTTAAGATATTTTCTGAATCAATGGTTAAACTGATACAATAAATGATCTATTCAAAATACAACTTTAACTTGAAAATATTCAGATCTATTTTTAGTTCTATAATACCTCTCTAATCAATATACACTTCAGTGCCTTTTCTTCCTTTCTTTCTTCTACTCGATGAATGCTCTAACCTCTATTGCTCGGTGTCTGTAGAATTCCTTGGCTCTATTCTTTAACTTGTATGATCAGATCTACATGAAGAATTCTATCTTCACCAGAATATACTCAGCATTCCTCTCTTCATAATGAATTCCTTGTCTCTTTATATAGACATGATTATTTTCTCAATCTCCTTTTTTTTGTCATAGATCTCTTCTTGATCTGTAAAACTCACCATGCTTTTATTTATCCTGTAAAGATCTTCTTTAGTTTTATTCCACAAATCTCTCCTTGATAACTATGAATAAAACACACTTTAAATATCCTTCTTTTCTTTAGCTTAACTGGTCATTGATAATAAAGAAATAAATTAGTCAATCCCTAAATATAGTTCTACTAGCTAAGAAATTTTGTCATTCTTTAACTTCAATTTTGCTCGATCATCAACTCGAGTTATGCATGGTAACAACTTTAATTATGCTCAGTAATTAGCTATTTTTTGGTAACACTTTCTTGATTACTGTGGTGCTTGGTATACACTATGAAATGCTCAGTGTTCACTCTCACTTGGTGTTCACTGTCACTCGATGTATAAAGACCTTTTAAGTTTTACCGACCACATAAACTTTGTCTTTTCAGATCTTCAAGTTTATGACAATATGTGTATGAACAATCAAACCATATCAAGTTGACATTAATGACAATACAATAAATTAACTGATTTAATGTCTTGCATTCACTTTGTCAGCTTGGTGATCATCAACTTATCATCTTCAAACATTCAATCAGTTATAGTTCATCACACAATGCATTTCTGGACCATACCAAGAACTGGTCTTATTTTTAATACTTAAAGACATTGTTTCTAGCTCACCATAAAAAAATTTTGAATCACTGGGAAACACCACAACCAAGACCAAAACCTGAAAAAAATTCATATCACATCTTCATATCTTCAACATGGTTTTCCTGAAGTAGGAACCTTCTGGAAAATATAAGTGAATACCTATTATCTTCAACTACATAACTATCTAACTAAACCAATGACATCTTGATAGAACCAAAGGATTTTGGACCTAAGAAAATAACTCTGAAGAACTAAATATAATCTCTAGAATACATCCCTATCTCCCACTATTATGTAGCACTGAATACATACTTGTCTTCCACTCTCCTATAGAACTAAATACACACATTTCTTCTACTATTATTGTAACATTGAATACATACTTATCTTTCATTATTATATAGGTTCAATAGGACTAACATACCCAACACACAATCTTACTTCTCCAAACATAGAAGACTTTTGGACCCTAATATTTGAGCAAACACAAACACCACCAAAACACAATGTTTGATATCAACGAAAATAGACCAGCAAACATATATTTCCAACAATGTCTTATCCTCATCCTTATCAAAATTTTAAATAATAAGGCTATATATTGTAATTGTGTTTCCTTCCTTTCATATGTATAGACAATCCATTATGATATATTTAGTTTCTTGGAGACTAACTTTGTTTTTGTATTTTGATTTTAATGTTATTTTTGGTTATAATTTTAATAATTACATCCTTCTATTGTTAGGATAAATTTCAAGAACATGTTAGAAACACTGAGAGGGGGGGTGAATCAGTGTTTGTTTTATTAATTAATTTTCAGCAACTTAAGCATAAATCAAACATACATAGAATAAATCTTAACACAATAACTCATAACACATGTTATGATTACGGGGAAACCTTGATTAGAGGAAAACCCCGGTGGGAGTTACTACCCACAAATATTGTACTAAGTATAATGAACTTGTGAGAGTTCCTTTGCCCTGTTAGAAGTACTCTTTAAAATATGAGTACAATGACCTGGTTAAAGGTCGGACCCTGTTAGGAGTCTTTTAAAAAAACCTTGTTTAAGGTATATGGCTCACTGCCCAATAAGATGAAGGCTACAACCTTCTGAAAGATGATATGCACTATATCAAAATGAACTATTGTGATGACACTATTGTCTGATCAGTTCCGTGTATGCATGAATGCTCTTACTCTCTCAAAGAGCTATATGATGTACTAACTTCATAGTACTGCCCCTCTGTATCTTCCTCTTGCATTATAATCGACACTTCTGTCATATCTTTATATTACATACTTATATCTTCAAAACCAAAAAGGCGTGACCCAAAACAAAACACTAGTCGGCCCTAAAAAAAAATATACAATGCTTCCAAACAAGTTGACTTCAAGCATGTTTACTACAATGTTAATTACATCATTAAAAACATATAACAAAAGGTGCTTAGCCATTACATCACAAAATAACACACGCTGATCAAAACACTTAGTTAGCTTCCATGCTCTGTCTCCTAGACTGCTGATCTATTGATCTACTTGTAACTTTGCCATTATGTAGTTCCATACTATGTGTGTCTGGATGTAGCATGTACACATGTCATAAAACTTATATCTAAACGCGCATAAGCTGAATCGATCTCTCACACGTGCGCTGATGTGTTGATCGCTAAGTATCTCTATCTGCCCTATTTTTCTTACTTAGTCATTTTGTCTTTCATGACAGAAACTAAACATGAATTTGTTGCCATGATGAAACACAAAATGAGTCATGCATCCTCAGGTATTCAACTTGCCAACAATCTCCCCATTTTTCATTTATGGCAACAAAGGAATGTGGTCAAGTTATTCAAAATGACTTAACACAAAAATTGACTATATAACATCATATATACATATACTTCTCCGCATATACACATTTTATATTACTCCCCCTTTGAAATTAATAACAAAGGTGTAAAAAAAATTGTAAATCTACTGAATAGTTACTCCATATACACTTCAAGGTACACAATTTTAACAGATTGGATCTCTTTTTTCCAAAATGCTTTCATAGCATCAATTGTTTGTAGATGCACACATAATGCATATGTCAGCTTCTCCATTTTTATCAGATCCATGCAGGGACCTTGATCATATGTCACAATAGTGAAATCAATCTATTTTATGTTCTCATTGAGGACTGCTAAGGATGGCACAAGTGCATTTCTTAACTGTGTTTGCCTTACCCTTATCTTGCTGATTTCTAACTTTGCTTTCTCAATTTTGTCTAACTGCCCTTGGTAGACATTGTTACATATGTTCATGTCTTGCGTCAAAGTTTCAACTTATTTTCTTGTGCTATCTATCATTTTCTATCTATCATTAGCTCTACTTCTTCTACCTTCTTGGTGTGCTCAGAGGTGAGCTTTACTCTATCCATACATTTTGCTATGACTATCTTTCCTTTATCTGTGAATTCCTTCAATATAGATTGCCCAATCTTTAAGGTGTTCAAGTCTAAGGTAAAGTTCTTTACCAAATCATCCAGTCTCCCCTTCTTGTATTCATCTTCTGCAATCTTAGTAGCAGAGTCTACTAAGCTTATGAAGTGTGATTTGAAGTTTGAAAAAATATTGTCCACATCTTCAACTGATTGGATTTTGGCTACTTTCTGATCAGTAGGCACTAAGTCATTCAAAATGTTCACTATCTCCAAGAAGCGAGGGTTCCTCATCACTTGTTTTTCCTTTTCTTTTTCCATAGCAAGAACACTGATTTTGATTAGGTCTTCTTCTCCCTATGCATCCAAACTTGCTGAATCAGGAGTTAACCTTGACAACAATGAGGTAGATGGTTGAGTGGATGGTGAGAATATAGTTTTCTGACTGGTATTCATGCATTCAACCTTCACTGGTTTCTCTTTTATCGATGTCTTGTCACCTTGAATATTATCTTGAGTATCTTCATTTATGCCAACTTGGTCATTGATGGGAACTTCATCTTGTTGTGTGGTGGTATCATTAGTGCACATTTCTTTAGTGATTAAAAATGCCTTATAAACTTTGTCCATATCTTTCAGATGCAGTCATGGATATCTTGACATTGTCAACTACTATAGTGTCTTCTGAGTCTTTATCTGTATCAGAAGTTATTGTCACTATGGGCGCTGAGGCCTGTGGACCTATCATGGGTGCAATCTGAATCAGGAGTTGTAGCCTATTTGGGAGGAGTTGGAGTAACTTTTGCTGTAGGCACTGTTGGTGGATACATGTGTCTGTCCATAAAGACTTGTGCAAATGCATTTTTAGTCTCTTTACCTATCTTTTCATACTCCTTGTTCATTATTTGTAGGGTCCTTGTCTTAGTTCGGAGATGAGGCTTCACCAGATCTAACAATATAGCCTTCTCATCATGCGAGCATACAGGAAGAAGAGTATCCAATGTTTCTTCTCTTATCTTGATATCTTCCTCAATTGCATGTCTTTTCATGATCTCCAACAAGTTCCATAACTGATCCAGTATCACTGTCTTGAGTTCAAGAAGTGTATTTTTGAACTTGATCATATGAGATATGATCATAGAGTGTATCTTGCTCTTATCAATTTATTGATACTTTTCATAGACTTTAGATAGTGTATCTAATCTCCCTTCATTAACAATCATGTTCCTCAACACATTTAGACTAGTTCTAAATCCTACCTCAGGAGGAGCTTGAGTAATCTTATCTTTTCTCTGAGTGTTTCTTGAGGATGGGTGATTTGTAGGCGCCTATTTTATTCCTCTAGTCTTCTTTCTTGGAGTAGACAATGGAGATGAATCTAAGTCAATGGTGGTAGAGGGCACAGAGGTTCTCTCTAATTTCTTCTTCTTCTAGATCTATTCAGCTTTCTCAAGTTCTTTTTCTATCTTGGCATCTCTAGCTTTGTCAAGATCTTCTTGAGTGACTCCATGAACTTTTAGTATGTTGGATGTAATTCTGGAAGCTTTCCTTTTATTATCAACACTATGTAAGATAGTACCACTTCATTGGTCTTCTCTCTGTAGGTGTCCCACCTAGGCTCATTAGGATCTTTGGGCACTGACAATAGAACTTGCGCATATCCTTCTAGCACATGTTCTTCCACTTCATAACCAAGAAGATGAATCCATTTGGTTCTAGGTTCAACTGCCTCCATGCATGTGCAATCTATTTATACAATGAAACATATGGGATCCTTGTATTTGTCAACTATCTTCTCAGATAGTCTGAACCTATTCTGCATTTTGATCTTGAATGTCTTTATATCCATATCCATGGCATCCCTTGCACTGCTCTCTAATGTGACCTTGAGTGATATCTAAGACATTGTGGGTTTGCTCCTATCTAGGTAAAGGTTTGTAGCTTTTCCAACCATATGGAAATACAAGTAGATGATCAGAGATCCAAACCTGAATGTCTTTCTCCTGTCATGTTTGATGATTCAGATGTTGTCAATCAATTGACCGCGCAAGATCTCACATAAGTTGTATTGAGTGTTTTCCTTCACCATTCTTATAGCTTCTAGGACTATTGCTGCAGAGACACTGTTCAACCTACTTGCTTACTGAAACTTATATCCAATTATCATTGTCAGAAGTTTTATGTCATCTTCTTTGATAGGGTCAACTGTCATTCCTCGCTTGTCACTTCTGGATATAAAAACTTGTTCAATCTTCTTTTTGACATCCTTGCCAGTGGGAAAGAGTGGTCCAATGTTGGATAGTCTATTTAATTCATGAATTAGGTCTATGGTGATATGCACAGGGACCTCACCAATCCAGTAAAGATCATCATGTATTCTTCTCAACAAAATCTTTACCCATTCGGGCTCATCAAACTCATGCGCATTAGAATACTCAAAGATAGGGTTATCAATCAAGTGTGCAAATTCATCTTTGAATGTGTAGCCAGGTTTCATCATGGATGCCATATGAGTAGCTATTTTGACATCACCTATTGCTTCCTTCTTGCAGTATATGTACACATGGATATCTTCCGCGTGAACAACACCTAGCGGGGTTTTGGAGAAAGCCCCTTCCACATCATCTAGTATGGATTTGAATGGATGCCTCTTGAATACAAATCTCTTCCTCTCTATTATATCAAACACAACTAGAGTTTCCATACTTACTTGGGATTTTCTTAAGTAGGGTTTCATGAAATTCCAAAATGGCGCGACTGCTAGGGTTCTGTTCCAAACTTCTTATCCATTCGGTCAACTGTGAAATCTATTATGCCTTTGTGCCTTGATGTCTAGTGCTCCAATGCTCTCCAAATTCTATGCTCTTCAAATGAAAGTGTGAAGATGATCGAATACTTTCATTCTTTTTACACAATCTACCACTTTTAATGTTTGCAACCGTACGCAAATTACCTAGTGATTTTGAAACTTTGATCCTGATGCATTTTAGACAATGTGTGAATGCATATAGGAATAACCATGATTTCATAGGTGCATACTCAGAGGTGAGTATACCAACCGCGCAGGGGTCCTGAGCTAGAATAGCTCCCCCTAAGACCAAGAAGGTCTATTCAAGTAGAAGTAGAGGGTGCGTCCACTATAGATGCATCAACTACTTTGTCAACATCTTTTTCCTTCTTTACTTCAACCCAAATTTTTCTTGAGTCTTCATTTGCTTGAAAAAACTTAACTTCTCCTTTCTCTTCAAATAGTGATTTCTTAGGTTCATCTTGCTTCTAAGTTTTAGATCTACAAAACTTTGAGATGTGTCCTACCTTTCCACATGTGTGACAAATAATAGGAGGTCTGATGCTTTTGTTCATCATGTTGCATTGCTTTGCTGTGTGTCCATTGTAGTTACATATTTGACATGTAGTGTTCTGCAAATTCCTTTGAGGTTGATTTCTCTGATTGTTTTGATTTATTCTTCTTTGATTCTGCTGTGACTGAGTTCTGCAATGTATAGCCCTATGAAAAAATTTATTACAAGAGAAACAGTAACCATTAAAGGGTCTTACCTTTTTTCAATCTCTTGCCAAATGACCATGTTTGTTGCATGCATAACAAGTTTTGTTAACTTTCTTGATTTCCCTTTTTGGTAGATCTTCTTTAATCTCTTCAACATTTTCAACTTTCCTTGCTTCTGAAGGTGCTTCATGAGGTTTCTCTCTTTCCTGTAATGAATTGACTTTAGTTTGTGTTATATTGAATCCAAGACCAGTAGTGTCTCCTTTTTTCTTTTGTGCATTGAGCTAAGATTGAAGTGAATCAGAACTTGCGTGAAGTTTATAAATCTTATCCTTTGCTTCTGTTAATTCAGATTTGAACTTCCTTTTTATGTTTTCTAATTCCAGAACTTTCATGTTTTCTTTTAAAAGTTCATCATCTAGTTGCTTGCTTTCTTTGATCTTTTCTTCAATAGAAATTTGGTTGTCTGTGAGCTATTCATCTAGATTCTCAACTTTATCCTTCAGAGACATATTCTCTTCATTGAAATTTTTGATCATTTTCCCTAAGTCACTTGTAGAACAATCTTTCAAATCTTTTCTTAGTTTCTTGATAAGCATTTGTGAGCCATCAACTTTCAGTCTAAGTTCTTCATTTTCTTTTTTAGATCTATCAAGATCTTCAAGAGCTGCTTCAAGATTCTTTTTCAAATGTTTTGCTTCTGCTAAGTCCATGATCTCCTCAAGTGGTTAAACTTATTTGCTGAGGACCTCAGCTCTGATACCAATTGTTAGAAACACTGAGAGGGGGGGAGGTGAATCAATGTTTGTTTTATTAATTACTTTTCAGAAACTTAAGCATAAATCAAACATACATAGAATGAAGCTTAACACAACATCTCATAACACATGATGTGATTACAGGGAAACCTTGATCAGAGGAAAACCTCGGTGGGAATTAGTACCCACAAATATTGTACTAAGTATAATGAACTTGTGAGAGTTCCTTTTCCCTGTTAGAAGTATTCTTTATAATATGAGTACAATGACCTGGTCAAAGGTTAGACCCTGTTAGGAGTCTTTTACAAAAACCTTGTTAAAGGTATATGGCTCACTACCTAGGCTCATTTCCCAATAAGATGAATGCTAAAACCTTCTGAAAGATGATATGCACTATATCAAAATGAACTGTTGTGATGACACTGTTGTCTGATCAGTTCCGTGTATGCGTGAATTCACTTACTCTCTCAAAGAGCTATATCATGTACTGACTTCATATTACTATCCCTCTGTATCTTCCTGTTACATTATAATCGACACTTCTTTGATATCTTTACATTACATACTTATACCTTCAAATCTAAATAGGCGCAACCCAAAACAAAACACTAGTCAGTCCTAAAACAAAATATACAATGCTTCCAAACAAGTCAGCTTCAAGTGTGTTTACTACAATGTTAATTACATCATTAAAAACATATAACAAAATGTGCTTAGCCATTACATCACAAAATAACACACGCTGATCAAAACACTTAGTTGGCTTCCATGCTCTATCTCCTAGACTACTGATCTATTGATCTGCTTGTAACTTTGTTGTTATGTAGTTTCGTACTATGCGTGTTTGGATGTAGAATATACACATATCATACAACTTATATCTGAACGCGCATAAGCTGAATCGATCTCTCACACATGTGCTGATGTGCTGATCGCTAAGTATCTTTGTCTGCCCTATTTTTCTTACTTAGTCATTTTCTCTTTCATGATAGAAACTAAACATGATTTTGTTTCCATGATGACAACACAAAATGAGTCATGCATCCTCAAGTAGTCAACTTTCCAATAGAACACGATATCCTAGAAATAGGGAATACAAGATCATTGCATTTTTTAGAATCTATTATCATGTCTCTTCAAAATCATTCTTGATCCAAGTGAATATGAATAAAAGTGTTGTTAGGGATTTTTCTTGTATGAACCACAATTCTTGAAATGTCTATTTGAATACTGATTCAGAGACAAGAAAATCCTAATTGCTAAGGACTGGATAAGGTCCTTCTTCATTTTTGAGCTCCACAAATACTCAGGTAGGTTTTACCTCTTAAGATTAGTGTTTTCAAGGTATTTGTTGATGTGGAAACTGATTAGCTATGTATCTTTATTGAACCAACTTATGAATTATCTTGCAAATAACCAAGCATAACCAGATGCAATATATAACCATACAAACCATAGTTATAAGCATAACAATAATCAGTGATACAAGGATTCTCATCCTTCTTCCTTTTCTTTATAGGAGGGACAACCTAATGGATTCACTCTTCAAGGAATCAATAATATGGACAGTGTCCTACTGATAGAGGTCCTTAACAAGTTCAGTTTATCTCTTCTTAGTAACAAAGTATTTTGATTGATTTGGTTTTGATATATTGAAACAACTTAAACAAAGATGGATTATCAGATTGTTTTCTGAACCAGTGCCTATCCTTTGGGCTATAGAGTCAAATATAAGCTAAGATATCATATAAATAAAACACAGTAAACT
>MU227940.1:2796029-2825427 GCA_018584345.1 Thuja plicata | reverse complement strand
TGAAATATAAGAGAAGGTGCATTAGAACTGAATAATGCAAGAATTTGGGCTCCTTCTCCTTAGGGTTCTTCAATTTCTTCTGCGTTGCAACAAAACCCTCATGCATTTCATCAATTATATACTGAATATAATCATAACTAGTGCTTGAATGCACTTCTTGCAGGTCCAGAACCATCATCAAGATGCCAGAACTAATTCTTTCTGCCTCTCCATCAATCCCTAGCACTCTACATAGGGCATATGCATTATATTTAATGTAGAAGTGTAGGTCCTTGTAGTAATATGGATAGGGCTCAACCATAGGACCTAAGTAATTCTTCAGTTCTTTTAGCATATGCTTCTGCAACAAGCCTTTTGCAATACCAGGCTTAGAACTGTATCTCTTTTCCTGCCTTGTCATGTCAATCTTGGTAGACATGGTGCTGAATAATCCGAAGGCTTGCATGAATGAATTTCTGTTCAAATTAGCAAGGTAGTGCCATCATCCCTTTTGATGGTCTTTGTGAGGGCATCATAATGATTTTCTAGGTCAAGAAATAGGTCTACATCTAAGAAAACATTAGGAACAAGCAACCTAGCCAGACCACATGTCCAAGGGTTTGAAATTGGGACGGGCTTATCTAAATTCTTATAGAAATATGTGAAAAGAGAGTAACCTGTTGTGCCCAGGGTCACAGCATCTCAAATATTTTTGTACTCATCCAGGATGACACTAGCATCGGCCTTCTTATTCTGTGTTGAACCTGGCAGAAGATGGAGAAACTCATCAGAGTAACTCGGCTTTCCTTTCTGTTCCTCTCCACTGCCTCTACTTGTTGAAGCAATGCTCACAGCTCTGCTCATATCTGCAACACCCTGAATTTATTTTTTCTTATCGATATTGAAACAAATCTATCTCCAATATCAGTCATTTGTTCTGTGCATAATCTTCTACAATTTTAGAAATCTCTGATCACTTTGGATACACTGCAAACTACTCAAAATATCACTTTCCTGAAAATTAGCAACTTGGCTCTGAAAACTTGAAAGTAGGGTGAATAAGAATCAATGCACCATTAACTCCTTATAGCCATCATTCAAAGTACACATCTCATAATTCAGAAACATTAGTTCTACCATTAATTTTCCATGCTGTGAACTTTGAAAAACCTAGCCGTAGTTGCTGAAGTTGACAGGAAATCAAGTTTTCAAATATGAATCCTCGGAGCAATCATAAAATGTTTAAGAGAGCTGACATGTCACCTACTGATTCATTTTCTGTCATACATCTCAGCTACCCCTTTTGCACTGTAACCCAAAATATGCACCTATGATTGGTTGCCAAAGGATTTACTCTGTCACATCAAGAAACTGTCACCATTTTTTAGATCTTGTAATCAGGCAACCACGTGACTGCATTAAGTCTCTTTGTCGCGGGCCTTTGTCTTTAACCATGGTTCCGTCTCAAGACTTGGTGACATTGTGCTTTCTTAACATTGGCTAACCCAAGTGACCATTTGGCGATCAGGCGACAAAACTGAAATCAAAGTCGTGTGGAGTTAACCTTAACTCATCTTTCTTTTTGAGACCTCATGACTAGCCGTTACTACTAACATTTACGGTTGTCTCCCTATCACTAAATGCTTTTATTCTATTTCAAGACTACGCGACAACCTTTAGTCGCCCAGTCGGGAGATTTTCAACCTTACCTTAACAGGTCATATGCACCTTTTCTTTTTTTCTGACGACTTCGCGACATACGCTAATTGCCAAGTCGAAAGGACCTTTTCCCTGGGGCACTTTTCTTTCTAGACATCATGACTGCCATTGGATCTTCTTCTTCTTTCATCTGATGGCTGGCGTTTAATTGCCAAATGATCGGGCATACCCTTAAATTATTCCTAGACACCGCGACTGAAGGCAAAACACCTTAGTCTCGAAGTCGCAGAATCCATTTCTTCTTTCTAGCGATCACGCGATTACCCACTTACTTTATGACAGATGTCACCCAATCATTGGTTCTCCTATTGCATACTGGAAAAATGAAACATTTATCCTGTTCTGGCGACATCCCAACTTCACTTTGCTATAAACCATAGACGGTTAGTCGCATAGTCTAAGCTGAAATCTCTTAACCGCCACTTTATTCTGAGACCACGCGACTGAAGGAAAACTTAACTGTTAGCATTTGCTTGATCTGGCGACAACGCGACATGCAGTAATCACGAAGTCTAAGAACCTTTTCATAACTTCTTGACTTCTCCCGTGATCACCCGACTAACAGTGGGTCCCATTTTTTGCAAGGCTTATAATATGAAGATCTTGCGACTACCTGACTGAAAGAGATCGCTGAGTCTCGTAACACTGAAGGAATATTCTGATTTATATCGAGACCACGCGACACAAGAAAAAGCAAAGTTGGGAAGATCTTTGGAATATTCTCTGGGGGTAATGCAATGAGGTGACTTGAAATAATACACATGCCTTTAGTGAATGAAAAAGGTAACGCTGAAACATAAGACATGGTCTAGGGTTTTAAAATTCATCGTTTAATACTTGGATAACTAGGGTTTTTCAGGGTTTTTGCAATTTTGGGCAAGGTTTAGACATGAAAACCTGAAATTTGACAGAAGGCAAGACAAGGAACTAGGAGAACCAGCAAAAATAGGAAATACAACCAACAAGTGTATAGTTTAACAACAATGAGATGGTCTAGGGACCAATATTTATCATTATTTGGAAATATATTATGCATCATTTTGAGTATATTGCATGCCCTTTCACTACTTGGACCTTCATCTAATAGATTTATGGAGACCTTGGTTCTTATTTTGAAAGTGATGATTCCTTGGAGAAGCTTCCACATATAGATAATGATATTACCAATCCTCCTCCTCTTAATACCATATTTATATTTGAGGGCATCTCTCCTATATTTGTTACTACTACAGAGTTGAAATTATACCTTTTCAAGATGTTCTCATTATTATTTATACTAGGATTATATACATCTTCTAGATTCACCTCATTAAGACATGAGAACATTGTATTAGAGATAGAAAGAGAGACTATGTATCCTCCTCATAATGTATAATATCATATGAGAATGGTGGATTCTTGGAAAAGGATGATGAAGAAAGCCTATGAATTTCAAACAACATTCCTCGCATAGGAATAAATTAAAAAAAAGTATCTACATGTAGTATACCTTTACATGTAATAATAAATATCATGATATTTGAAGATTTTGTCTAATATTTTCACTATTGTAACAGTATCAGTATAAATTTTTGTTTGCACTCAAATAAAGTACAAGAACAATCAATTAAGGAGACAAATGAAAACCATGTGCAAAAAAATGAACAAAAAGATCCAAAAAAAACCTTCATCAAAGAAGCTTTGATGGCATGATGGGAGGTAACAAAAAAGTAATGGAGCCAATTTCATGCAAGGACTAGAGCAGAAAGGAAGAGGTATGGGATATCCTCAAGGAAGGTGGTTTAATTGTGTATATGGAGAGACTGCATGGTAAGGATTTTTCCATTACCAAGAATTTTTTGAAACATTGGAAGAAGGGTAGCTTGACTATGGGGAACTAAAATATGAAGGTAGATGAAGCCCTTATCTCTAAAATTACTAGTATTTCATGTAATGGAAGTAATTTATACAGGGATTGTAAGCTAATGGAGGGAGTTGTCAAACATTTTCCTAAAAATGACAAGGAGAAGAAGAAACTGGTAAAGTATGCTAACACCTATTACTCTCCCAAAAAAATTTAGAGCCCTTGGCACAAATTTCTTTATGCTATTATGAATTATGTTACCCTAGATGGAAGGTACACTAGGGCTTATGGTTATCATTTTGTTCTTCTTAACCATTTCCGCCATGGGGATAAAATTTCTCTACCTTATTATTTACTATGTTCCATGAATTCTACCATTAAAGAACGTAAGGAAAACCCACAAGGAGATCATGTCATGCACTAGGGTTTGATGGTGCACATTTATGAACACCTCAAGGCCAAGAAGATAGATCATCCCCTATCTCAAAAATTTGTTTTGGAGGAGGAAGATACTGATGAATATTTCTCTATGGAGAAGGGTACAAAGAGTGATTTTATGTTTGACTTAGACTCCTCTTATGAAGATATCAAAGGTAAACATAAATTGAATCCAAATAAAATGGCTAAGGCCTCTTGAAAGTAAGACCCCAAGATGAGAAGGAAAAAATATCACATTTTTATGGATTCCTCTTCTAATGATGAGGAGGATGAAAATGTCAAGTTGGAAGAGGAAGATCTAATTGCTCAACCAGAAAATAAGTGTTGCACTGCTAATACTAAAACCACTGAGGAGAAAATAGTGGCTGAGGGAGATAATGTGAAAGATTTTAGGGATGAGGATATGACGAGTAAGAAGCCTATGGATCGGGATGAAATTGACGCTGACAAGGATGGTGTGGATGACACTCTAGGGCTAGGAAAGAGGACAAGATCCAACACTAAGAAAAAAGGTGCCAAGAATGACAAAGATCTTGAGGAGCTTAAATAGATAGTGGTTAATATGGACCTCATGGTGATTGAAGCGACTGAGCTTCTTAATAATTTCTAGTCCTCTTCTCTGGTGTTCCTTTTCTTTTTCTCTATTCTATCTATTTGTTTTTGGTATGCTAGTGTTAGGTTTGCTATATTTTCATATAGGCTAGTAGCTATTCTTTTATAATTCTTTTACTATGTCTTCTTGTTGTTTCTATGTGGGTGGTAATGAAAATTTGTAGCTCTCTTTTGTAAAGGTTTTGGGTCCTCTAAAACCTAACTTTCTCCTAATCAAAACATGATCCAAAAACAAATAAATTATGGAAAAAATAATGATTGGGATTTTTATCAAAGAGGACATTTTCCTTAGTGTGTGTCTATAAACATGTAATTCAAAAATCACAATTTTTTTATAATATTTGTCAAGAACTCATCTCATTGTACCAAATATGGAATATCGTGATGTGTTTTCTACATTTATAATATTTGATGAAATAGACATGAAGGTGATGTGATGTCAACATATGTTATCCAACTAAGTTTTGGGTCTATGATCAATTAGATCTTCCTCTTCCAAGTTTTGGGACTAAGTAACTTATGTCATACACCTCATTAATGCTGATTGCGGCTCCCTGTCTTCGATGCATGCTAGGTAGTAAATGCAGGAGAAACACTTTGCGAGAATAAGAATACATTTGTCAGAACCATCCCATTTTCCTGACCTATCATTATCTGGATCACCTACATTCTGACCATTATTAATTTCTAACAACGATTGGTCGACTACGGAGAACCTTGACATAGATTGCTGCAAAAGAATACAAAATTGGGACCTGAAATTTTGGAGTCCGGGAGCTTACGCTCAAATAATAACACATCTTCAAAACTTTTCCCTGCTGGTGGAAATATATAGAGACCAGAAAACTTCACTGTTCTTTACATTTTTGGAATGTATCCAAAATTTGGAGAATTCCCTCCTTGTCTATCTCTTTAATACATTCCTAGTGGTTTTTGGCAGCCTCCAACTGGTCGTCCACATCTCAGGCACCCTCATTAAACTCTACAACCGCCTCCATGGTGTCATGCACCTGAGGCAACATACGGGTGAAATGTGACTTTATTGCTCCATCAAAATCTCTAGAGGACCGGAACCGCACCTCCATTATTTCATCAAAACTACTCAGAACAAAATCCATCAGAGTGCATGTCTTGGTGCTAAAGGGATCGACCGCTGAAACCCTTGTGATGAATGTCACATATGAATTTAATAAATTTTGGATCACTGAGACTTTATCCTTCAGGGCCGCTACTAGTTGCTTGCTCTTTTGAACTCTAAGACCAAGTCTAGAGTGTTGGGCCCAAAGGAACCCAAAATGCTCATCTCCCAAAATATCCATCTCCATGACGGCTTCTTCCAGGTTTCTATTGTTCCCATAGACCATAAGAAGTCATGTGGAACTTAGATGTCTCGCTGACCTTGTTTAGCTGGAAGTCCACATGATTTGCAATAATGGTTGCCCAATCAAAATTTTATCCATTGGTGGTGATGTTGTATAGAAATTAGTACATCCAGGATGAAAAGTCTTGGGCATGTGGTTCCCCCAAGACCCGGTATAGGAAGATGATCCCCACTTGCATGCATTCTTTGAAGTTTGTGTGGGGGATCTCCAACTTCATTTTCTTGTAATCTTTCTTTGGAGTCTTCAACCAGTGGGTGTTAAGGTGTTTTCAGGAAGCCTATTGGACATTGTTGAACTCTTGAAGCAATGCGGCCTAGGAGATAATGATAGAATTGGAAAACTGGGGGATTCCTAGTCCCAAAGCAAAAGTGGCAGCATCAAGGGACACTAGGGGCATTGGGTAGCCCATAGGAAGGGAAGAAACAAGTATAACAACACAGATGGTTGTGTTGTAATGTTCTGCTAGGGTGAGAATCAACTCTGGGGACTGCACAGAGCAAGGGAAGAAGGTGGATTTGATTATGCCGAAGGCGGCCATGTTCTTTTCCATACTATCTCTGGTAGAATGCTGATTGAATATTGTCCTTATGAGGCCCTGCAACTTGGCCCATGGTCTGACCTTTGCATCGGTGGTTTTTTGTAATTTGGAATCCACCTTGGATCCCATGATGACACCATCCCTCAGATATTTTGAGGTTAGTGGGAGCTTCTCTAATGCTTTCTTGGCCCTTGTCCTGGTGGCTACCCTTGTTGAGGTGGATGAGAGATTCAGACTTCTGGGAGGGGAAGATACTTCAAACATATTTCTTACAACCTACAAGACCAGACAATCATTAATACAAATAATCAAATATAATAAATTCCCAGGTTCCAAGGATCTCATCACCATTTCACACCTGTCCTCAAGAAGACATTAGTTTATCAAATTCTGGAAATGCAATAAATGAAATAACTTACTTCAAATTTGATCAATACCTAGGAGTCCTGGGGATGCCATTTCGTGAGGCAAATGAGATGAAAGCTTTGGGATTATGCAGAACCCAAAGTTTGAGGAAACTGACCATTATTGAAATGACCAGGAAATTTGCCGTACTCGGCTGACATGGGCTATCATGTGGTCATGCAATGAACAAAGTTATGGCATTTATTGTGACTACTATCTCAACAAGAATGGAGTGAATGCCACTTGGGATAGTTTTAAATGCTCATGCATGGGGATTTAATACTACCATTAATGATGAAGTGATGGGCGAGAGAGAAAGGCTGCAACTCAAACAGGCGAGGTGACGAGATCAAGTCCAGCGAACACCAAGTGGGCGAGCTCAAATTTGTTCAAATGATGTAGAGGGTGTGGTGAACTTGTCACGGGATGGGTAGGACTCAAAGGAATGTATAGACCATGTACATGAATTTATAGATGACTACACAGAAACTACACACTATTAACACTTTTAACACGAGGCCGAAAAATGACATTTACACAAGCACGAACAAATTTACAACTAACCTACAAGCCACTACCTAAAAATTTACAAAGACTTATAGAAATTTACACTATTTTACACTATCCAAAAATGCACATAGGGTGGACAACCCTCTTACAGAGCCATCGCACAGATGGGAGGCAACAACAAAGACCAGAACACAAAGAAAACAAAACCCAAAAAACAAAGGAACAAAGCACAAACCAAAAAGGAAAGAGAAGGGCCAGAAGGACCTACCTAAAAACTAGAGATGTGGAAGGAAGGGCACAGGAGATTCTCTACAAATGAATAGCTCTTCAAAATCCATGAACACACCAAGAACACTATAGGATATCTTGAACACACATAGGTCTGAACTCCAAATCAATGTAAATCAGTCGAAGCAAATCACACTTAGCTCACTGGGAAATTGCACAATTTTCTCTTAATTTGCTCAGAGGGTAAATTGTTCATGGTAAGTGTAAAAATGATAGGAAAATCTTAATTTATATCCCTTGGATTAAAATGCACCATTCCCTTCCCAAAATCCTGAGAAAAAGGCAAACATATGGACTCCGGGCCCAGGAATCCCACACGACCACACCCTCCAACTAAAGAGGAAGTTAAGACACAAGAATCCTAGGGTCTAGAATTTAGTTGACATGAAGGAACAAAATCCTCTAGGAAAGGGTCCTAGAGGGTAGAAAAACAAAAGGAAGTGACAACAATGGCCTCATGGAGGCAAAGGCCGGAGAAAGAAAAAGAAGGCCAAAAAGAAACAAAGGAAGAACCAAAAGAGAAAAATGGGGACCCAACATTTTTCCAACAAAATGTAGGGATGGGTATGTAGGGAATAACAAATGGTGACTTGTTGAGACAAATGCCTTAGTGCATTCAAGAACCATAGAATCTTTGGTTAGCAAAATTGGGCCTCATTGTTACCTGAAGTATTTCACTTGGAAGGCGCGGGGTGTTTGAGAAAATCTAGCTCACCGTGATTCAATCCTTCAATCTCTTGTCTATTATGAAGTGTGTTCTTTGGAAGAAAATCAAGTTGATGATTTCTGGGAGAAACAGAGAGATGGCACTGAGTGCATCAGACCAAAATCACTATATTTTGCACAATCCCCCAAGTCCTAGAATTCTCTGTTCTCCAGTTTTCTTTCACGTTTCTTTTGAAGATGGGGAAGGTGGTACTCCTTTCACTGTGAACCTTAAGCTTAGCTAATTTTCATGGTGGTACTTCTTTCACCTTTCCATCCATTTGATTTTCTAAATGGGAGAGATTTTCTGGGCCTGGGATATTCTTTTAATTTTTTGATATGGCCAGTAACCAATGCAACCGCTCTTCCCTCGAGGATCATACGACTACTTTCTCCTTATGATTTTGTGTTAACTAATGTCAAGAATTTTAGGATGTGACTTCGATGAAGATTTACCATAACCTTTTACCATGCGTATAAAATAACTCTAGAGTGTGGACAAATCCCACCATCAATACTGACAACAGATTTTGAACTAACCAAAATGTGTAAAGCATCATTCCAGGGACTAGATGTCATGCGAAGCATACCTATCTACAAGAAGAGAGAAACATGCTAGGAACCCAAAAAAGCAAGACATGCAGAGTGAAAAGAAAGCAAAGAAAGAAAACAAAACAAAGAAAAGAAAGTGGCCCTTGAGGGCTGCTGACTATATACAAGGATAAAACACTCCTAAGGAGTGCCGAGAAAAATTTACAGGAAGGAATATATAAATATGATACAACTTCAGGGAAAATTATCTCCTGCCTTTACTGAAAGTAATTTTTGATAAATTGTCCATTGATGGGCAGTGGAACGGCTTCTTGAGTCATGGCGCTGTTGACGGGGTTTTGCTGACCGGGTCTGCCAACAGTCATAAGTTGTCACCGGGTTCCAGAGAAATCGGCCAACTCCGCCTGCAAAGGTTGTTCGGGGGAAATAAATCCTCCAGGCCTTCAAGCACCTGGGTGTCAGGTCACGACGATGCAGGGATCGGTTGGGAGAGGTGACTATTTTTGAGGGGGATAGCTGGTTACTTCAACTCATTCTCCTGGAGATTCAGAATAGTAAGGGTTTCCTGGAGTATTCCACACTTAACAAATAAAACGAAAAAGATCCTGCAGGGTTAGAAGCATTTATCTAACTATAGTCATGCTGAAAAGTCCAGAACATCAACAACACTCTGAAAGACTACACTAAATACCAAAGAAATACACAACCATCAGTTAGCATTTTATCAGTAGCGGAAATAAAGAGGTCGTTAATCTACTTTAACATATCAGAGTGAAGGACATACAGAACATCAAAACATGAAATACCATTAACTCAGAAGCAGAGACGTTAACAAATTCATTGCCAAGAATCCTTCCTTCTTCATTAATGTAGTCTAGCAAGCACTGGTGCGTGATACAAAGGTGGCTCCAAGGGAGCACTTAACTATCAAGAACATAACAATGGAGCATTGAGATCTGCAACTGAAACCAGAAAACTACTTTTGCTATTTCTTATGGACAACAAAATCATCAATTTTGCCCACCCTTAGAAATGGGCCGATCTGCCTATTTATACAACTCTTTCTAACCCTAACCCTATTTTACTGATCTTTAATAAAATACAATATCTGGGGGCCGGTACTACCTGCGCCACCCTACAAAAGACCTGGAGACAGAATAGGTCTGCCAGGTCAGAAGAAGACAAGAATATACATCGGAAGAAACAGCCTCGAGAAGAGAGCCGGAGAGAAGTAAGAAGAAAGTAGGTCCCCCGGGGACCGAGGCTACATGCCTCCTAAATGGGAAATGCGGCGCCCTACCTCCAATGTGCCAGGTGTACCTTTGAACAGTGCCTCGGGAAGATCACCCTGTCTGAAACCAACTGCTGAGCCAATGCCTCTTGATGTGTCCAACTACCCTCTGACAGTCTTTATTAACTGCCTTCAAAAGTGACCGGTCGGCCTCAGGGACAGGGACGCAGATCACTTTAAAGAATACAAAATTGTGGATCTCGAACTCTGGGATTCGGGAACTTACATCCCCAAAAGAATGAAGAATACTGAATGCTCAAATTTCCCCATTTCCCGAAGAATGCTCAAGGCTATTTATTATCATTGAAGGCCTGAAGGATGCGGAAAATACCATCTTCATCAATCTTCCTTAGGCCGGCCCTTCTGTGTCTGGCCACTTCAACTTGTTCCGCCAAGTCTGGAACATTACTCCTGAATTCATCTGCCATCCTGGCGGCATCATGGCCCTTAAGCACCATTTTGGTTAGCTTTGCCACTCAGGTCCCATCCATTCCCTCCGGGGATTGATACTGGGATGCCGTCCTTTCATCAAAATTCCCCAAAACCGACTCCTCGGGGGTATAAGTATTTGTAGCAAGCGGATCAACCCCGGAAGCTTTTATTACAAATGACTTGTATAAATTAAAAAAATACTTCATTGTGTTTATCTTTTCTTGTAAAGACTCTACCAGTTGCTTGGTTACCTCCAATGTGAGGTCTAGTCTGGAGTGCTAAGCCTTTACGAAATCAAATGATTCCTCACCCAGAATTCTGGATTCAGAAATTATATCTTCCCCCAGGGTGAGGAGTTCTTCAAACTCTACCTTCCACGCATGTTAATTCTCGGTGTCACTCTCCCACTGCTCAATCAGTGCTTCCACCTGCAAAATAATCTATTAGGCCGTATATAAATCTGGGAGAGTGGCCGCTAGGAAACGCCGGGTGTTTCCTATTTGTAGAGCGACCCAGTCATCTACTGCCTGGGCCTTCTTCTTCATTACTCGCAGGGAGTCTATGTCACTCTGCGGTAACTCCTCTGATGTGGAGGTCTGTGGAGGGACGGCGTTGAGGGGTCGGGAAAGCTCTTTAAGTAACCCCATAAGTTTTTCACTCTTCTCCTTCTCTTCCTTGAGCCTCTGGGCCTCTTTTTCATATCGGGCCTCCACTACCCTTGCCGCTTTTTTTAGCAGGTCTACTTCACCCTGCTTTCCTCTTTTGCGTAAGGATACCTCCGTGATATTGTAGTCCATGGGATCCGCGGTCGCTTCATTAATGTGTGGGGGAGGTGTTGCCACCACCGCAACTGTTTCTCCGCCCGGCCCAGTTTGAAGGGTATGAACTGTCTGGGCCCTTTTTTCTTTTGGTGGGGCCTGAGCCAAGGCCATCATTTCAGCCAGGGAGATAGGGACTGTTGGAGCTGATTGGGCTTTCCTTTTTCTGCTCTCTGCCAACCATGGAGGTGGGAGGGGTGGCCTTCCTTCCAGAGTTTGTTCTTCGGATCCTCTCCCGGTGTCCGGTGGCGGCTGCTCCTTTTCAACAGGTATTTCCTATGTTTCCCTCCCTGCTGGGACTTCTTCAGTAGCAACATCTTCTTCAATTTCTATCTCCTCAGCCTGGTCCGTGATGTCAATTGTTATGCCTAGACCCTGATCAGATTCTTCAGGGATCTCCTCTTCATGCTACTCCTCTTCTTAATCTTTCGGTAGTAGGGGCGGGATCAGGCCGAGATTTATAGTTTGGGCCGCTGTGATTACCTGCTTGAAGGTTGCTCCCGGGGGTGGCCTTGGGAACACGGTGGCTGGGGTTACGGTTGGTCCCGATGTTCCAGGTCTGGGTTCGCCAGCGGATGCCTTTGGTTCACTTGGTGGCTATTGGTCTACTCCCGGACCTTCTGTTCCTGAGGCCCCGGAGATAATCTCTAGTTCTAGCCTCTTTTCTTCTGTTCGCTGCTCTTCTTGTCCCGCAGCTTCTTCTTCTCGGTCTTCCGGGTCCTCAGCCTCTTGTTCTTGCTCTAGGACTTTTGTCCCTGCTTGTGTATCATCCCCTTGCAGATTTTCAAACTCATCGGCTGCAAACATGTCAAACTCCTCTAGAGGGGGACTGGCTGGGATGTCTGCCTGTTCTGCTTCCTTCTCCAGTTCTGGAGAACTAGAAGAAAGGATTTCCACTTCTTTTGGGAGGGAAGCCCTAGGCGCCGGTTCTGCCTTGGGATATTTTATGTGCTTTCTCTTCCTTCGGGTGATCAAAGGCGGCCCCACATCTGCTATTACTGCTGCCTCCAGAGGATCCACCCCCGTCGCCATCGCCATTAAGGCAGCCAGTGATGGCGAGGAAGGAGGATGAATTATTCTGGCCATTAGCGGGGGAGTGGCAAGCCTTGTGATCAATTGCTCCCTCATTTGTTGGGAGACCACTACATATTTCCTAATCTACTCTTGGATGGGGACTTGCTGCATGGGGGGAGTTGCCTCTATCCATTTTCCTTTATCTACGCCTTGTGCAGAAGTCCCGGCCCCCAGAGTCAACCTTGGTACTGGTGGTGGTGCTTTTGTTACCGACCGGGAGGCCAGGCGAGCACTCCCGGGGCATGCCTTCTTAAAATAGGCATGACTCCTCTCGACCACCTCTCGAGTGAAGTCCTCAATTGTGTAGTTCTCCTGGACACCCTAATTCATTGGCGCCAGGGGCATTTTGTCTATCCCCTTCTCTTTATACTGGGGATCTATGGTGGGGGCGTCGTCTGAAAAGCCCGCCGAGAATCTCTGGAGCTTTAGCTCCTACATCATTCCAGCCATCATTCTGTCATAATGCCAGCTACGCATGTCCATATCATCCTGGCAATCTGCCCAAAAGTCTTCTATGTGTGCGTAGTGGGGGTCCGCAACCCGGGGTAGTGCCGTTGCAATTCGGCCATGCAGATCAAAAATTTTCCGCGCCAGATAAAATTCCTGCAAGTTGTAACATTGAAGCTCGTTATCTGCCTCCTTTGCGGTAGCCAGATTGCAGGTTTAGTTCCCACAGGAGATTGGGAAAGAAAAATTTGGGACCTTCTTGTGGGCCAAGAGGGTATGCAGCTCCATCATCTGTCGACAATATTCCAGAAGCACGATCTTGTCCCCGCAATGCTTGGGCAACAAGTAGGGTTTCCCGGAGAAGCCGGTGACCCTAATGTATGTATGATGTTGGAACTCGATATAGTAGTGCCCATAACTACTAACCAATTTCATCGCCTCAGTAGACAGGCGGTATCCGGCATCCCAGGTGGGCGTGAGAAAATGGTAGTAAATGAAGGAGTCATTTACTCGGTAGTAACTGGGGAAGCTGGCTTCCCACTGAATCTGTGGGAAATGGTCCCACGGTACTTTCTATCCCTGGAAAAGTCTAAGAATTCCATCTGTAAGTAGGCCATTAGAGTGGGGCCTCTGTTGGGCCAAAGCCCAGAAAACATAAGAAGTCATGTAGAACTTCTTATTCTCATTCAGCTGCCGGAACTGGGAGTCGACATGGTTGGAGATAATGGTCACCCAGTTGAAGAACTCTCCCTTAGCGGAGATGCCCAGGAGGAAATAGTACATCCACTTTGCAAATTCCTGGGCGGAGGGTTGCCCAAATACCCGGGCCAATGCTATCATCCCCATTTGGATGCTTTCCTTGAATTCAGAGCGGGGGATATCTATCTTCATTCTTTTTGGATCCCTCTTCGAGACCTTTAGCCAGTGAGTGTTCAAGTACACCCGGGCAGCATCCTCCAGTTGGTTGAATTGTTTCAAGGCCTCTATCCTCATGAGTACCGAGGATCTCTCAAATTGCAGGATTCCCAGGCCTGCTTGGAAAGTAACTGGGTCAAGATACACCAGTGGGGTGGGGAATCCTGACGGTTCTGCTGGTGCTAACATGACGGCCCAAAAAGAAGAGTTATAGTGGGCCGCCAGAGTAAGAACAAGCTCCGGAGACTGCACGGAGCATGGGAAGCAAGCTGCCCGAAGAATTTTGGAACCTCCAATGTTAGTCGCAATGGTATCTCCAGCCTGTCGCTGTATATGCATTATCTTTACTAGAGCTTGCATTTCTGCCCAAGTTCTGATGCTGGGGTCGGTTATAAATTTCACTTGGGACTCAATCTTTGAGTCCACAATCTCCTCACCCTGCATATACTTCATGGTGAGGGGGAGCTTTTCCAGGGCCTTCTCTATCTTAGACTTTTCCACTGCCCTGGTCTCGGTTGTGGATGGCAACTCCGGACTTCCGGGAGGAGATGAGGCGGATGCTTCAGACATGGTTGTAAAGTGAAGTCCGAACCTGTGAGACAAAGTGACCATCAGAACATATTTATCAAAATAAAATAGTAACTCCAGGGTCCA
Source organism: Thuja plicata (assembly GCA_018584345.1). Classification (NCBI taxonomy): domain Eukaryota; kingdom Viridiplantae; phylum Streptophyta; class Pinopsida; order Cupressales; family Cupressaceae; genus Thuja; species Thuja plicata. Next base: position 2,810,825 of record MU227940.1, on the reverse strand, counting down.
GAGTTCCTACCACCGCGCCGTTTGCTTTTCCTGAAAAGTTAGTTTTTTTGCATGAAGATCCGAAAAGCAAGACAAACTTAGCACTCATTATATCTCCGGGTCTAGGAAATTTTGTCACACTTGATGAAGGCATGGGATGAATGACGGAAAGGGACCCGAAGCCCAGAGAAGTGACCATTAGTAGAGAAGAATGTGGAAGCAGGTCCATGTGGACGCCACGTGCGTTAGTATTGAATGGATGGGATGGCACTGGCGGCGGGGTCGATTGTTCGAACGCGCGAGAAGGGAAAGCCACTTGGCCAGAAGTAATTGCGCACATGGGAAATAAATGAGGCTCTGACAGCCTTGATGGAGGAGAGAGAAAACTGCCTATTTGAAACTGGCCGAGAGCCGAGTTTCAAACAGGTGGTTTTCTGCCTCGAAGTAAACTTGAAGCGAAAAACCAACAGCAAGGGTGACTCGACCAGCTCATCGAGCCACTCGGAAGGATATACAGAGAGCTGAAGGGTATATACATGAAAAGGCAGGATATATACAAGGGTTACCTACCAAAATATACATATATACATGAATATACACGCAGACGACTCCTGCGGGAAAAACTAGACAAAGCTGAAACAAGAATATACAGTTATTTACATTATATACATGCTATCTACAGGCTATTCACAAAATATTTACAGACTATCTACACCTGCACCGAAGGCGGAGAACCTTCTGGCAGAGCCGAGCCACTAGCAAGTGGTAAAACTAGAAGACCAAAGGAAACAACACAGAGAAACAAAGCAGACGAAAACAAAAAAAAGCCAACCGAAAGAAAAACCAGAAAATGAAAGAAAAGTGAAGAGGAGGGAAGCAGAGGAACCAACCTGAAAACACAGAAGGCGGAGGAAGGGAAGATTACCAGGAGAACTCTGCAACAGCTTCGAATCATCAAGCTGTCAAGATCACCACCATGGAGCACTAGCGTACGTCTGGGAACAGTAGAAGGTGTTAAGCTTTGATTATCACAAATCTCTCTGTAACTGTTCTGCTAATTGCTTTGAAAATCGCTCTATTTCACTCTAAGTGCTTCAAAGATTTTAATCATGGTAAGTGTGAAAATGACAGGCGAGCCTATTTATACCCGCGGTAAAAAGTGATCCTCCTCACTCTAGAAATTTTAGGTTAGGCAAAACATCCGGACTCTGTGCCTGGGGATTCCTTGCGATGATATTCCTAAGACTTAGGAACATCATCACAAAGAACCCCGGAGTCCGGAGTCAGGCTTCCAACCAAAAGGAAACCTCTGGGATCCAGGATCCTGAAGGGAAAAAAAAACCAAGAAAATGACACACTCCGGGGAAGCAAACCCTGGAGAAAGAAAGAAAAGAGAAAAGAAAGACAAGGCAAAGCCGCAACAAAAAGAAAAGAAAAAAAGAAAAAAAAGGGGGACCCAACATTTTGCACACAAAATGTAGGGACGGGGATGCAGGGCATAACAAATGGCGACTATCTGGGACAAATGCCTTAGCGCATTTGAGAACCATAGAATCTCTGGTTAGCACAACTGAAACAAATCGCCCTCCCGAAGTGTTTGACAAGTAGAGAGCAGCATATCTGAGAGAACCCGACCATACAAGAGTCAGTCTGTAGCCTTTCATCAGTGGTGTCATGTGTGCTTTGGAAGGAAATCAAGCTGATGACCTCTGGGAGGAAATAGAGAAATGGTACTAATTACATCGAACCAGTCATCAATTTAATTGCTTTTCCCCCAGAGACCAGAGTTTCATCCCACTTATCCTCATTACTTCATTTATTTCTCGGTGGGGAAGGTGGTACTTCTTTCACCATTGAGCCCAAGCTTAGCTAAGATTCAAATGGCGGTACTTCTTTCACCTATCCACCTATATTTAGATATCTAGAGAGGATAAAACTCCAGACCCGGAAGGAATTTCTTTGGATTTTTAGACGTGGATCAACCAATCAGTACAGCTGATCTACCCCCGGCGTGTCCGATTACTTTTTTCTTATATTATTATTGTTCACTGATTGCCAGACTTCAGGAGACAACACCCAATGGAGATTGCTTGAAAATGTGCCATAACCTGCAAACAATCCCAGAGACCGGGTTGATTCTACCATGATAAAGATAGATTCTAGAGTTCACCATGCCGGAGACATTGTGCCAGAAGCCAAAGTTATGCGAAGCATTCCCGCTCTACAAGATGGGACAAAATACCGGGGCCAAAAGAAAGCCAAAAGAAAAAACAAAGACAACAAAAGAAAGAAGGGAGACTGCCCCGGAAGGCAGCCAACAAGACTATTTACAAGGGGATATTTACATAAAATACAACATTGGACAAGCTTACCCTTACTCGAAGTAATGTTTGAGAAACTGCCCATTAACAGGCAATACGACAGGTTCTCCAGTTAAGGTGTTAAGGCGATAAGTATTTGCCCCGCAGATTTTTGAGATTAAGTATGGTCCAAGCCAGAGCCGTTGGAATTTGGTGTGCTTTCCTTTCCTCTCCCGGGCCTTATCCCACAACAGGACCAGATCTGAGATCTGAAAAGCCTTGTATTGGGCTCTTCTATCAAACCATCATTTTACTACTGCTTGGTGACGCGCAAAATGTTCAAGGGCTGTGTCTTGTTGTTCCTCCATCCGCACCAGATTCAGGAGCCGAACCTCCACAATGTTGTCCCTATTGTTGAATTCCTGCATAAACTGTAAAACTGGGATCTGTAGGTTGACTGGGAATACAGGGTTCTGACCATAAACCAAGTGGAATGGGGATGTTCCCAGGGTGGCTTTAATACGAATACGATCCGCCCAGAGGGAGAATCTCAATTTTTGGTGCCAATCCCAGGGATTTTGTTCCAACAGATGTTTGATCACCTCAAGTAGATTCTTGTTCGTTGATTCAGCAATGCCATTCCCCTGGGGGTAATAGTTACTGGAGAACTTCAGTGTGATCTTTCAGTTGTAGGTCCATTCGAGTAATTGTGCGGAAGAAAACACCGGACCATTGTCACATACTAAAGCAAAGGGCATTCCAAACCTTGTGACGATGTTTTCATCCAAGAACTTGATAACTACGTCTGTCGTGTTGTTTTTACAAGGTATAGCTTCAGACCATCGAGTGCAGTAATCAGTAGCAGTCAGAATGTATCGGTGGTTGGTAGATGATTTAGGGTTGATCTCCCTGATGAAGTCCAATGCCCACTGGGCAAAGGGTCTAGCCTCATAGATTGGTTGCAGAGGCATGGCTGGGTTACACTCACGATGTGCTACAGTTTGGCAAGTATGACATTTCCTGACATGAGCGTAAACATCTCTGAAGATACAAGGCCAATAGTATCCAGCCCGGAGGATCTGATGGGCAGTGGCGTCAGCTGAACCATGCCCAGTTCCAAACTGTCCATGGAATTCATCAATTATTTTCATAGCTTGGTCTCTGTCGATGCATCGGAGGTACACTCCCTCATAATTTTGATGGTAAAGCACAAAGTTTTTTATCATGAAATAGGCGCTTTTCATCCGCAGGGCACGGCGTTTGTGGGGAGGTAATCCCTCTGGGCATTTGTTATTTAGCAGTAAATACACCAGATCGGTATACCATGGATCTTGGGTAATGGACTCCACTGTGTAATTATGACATTCTACGTGGGGAGTCTCCTCTGCTATTGTTCGACTTAGTCCCTGGCCTCGGACTATTTTCATGGGCTGCATCTCTAAATCGTATTCCTAGAGGATGGCCATCCATTTCCCCTGTCTCTCGCCCAATTCACTCTACATCAGCAGAGATTTGACAGCCTGGTCTGGGATGATAGCATGCACTTTGTTTCAAAGAATATAATGCCATAATTTCTTCACGGCGCAAACCAGAGCAAAGGCCTATTTTTCCAGTGATGAATACCAGACTTCGGCATTCTTAAAGGGGGAACTCATGAAAGAAATTGGTCGTTCCTCCCCTTTAACTTTTTGGGTTAGCACTGCCGCGGAAGAATGCGGTGAAGCAAACGAGTAGATGTAAAATGGAAGGGAATATTCCAGACTAGCCAGGACAGGTGCCTCCGTTATGGTCTGTTTTATCTGGGTGAACGCCCACTTTGCTTCAGGACTCCACTCAATTTTGGTATCCTTTTTCATCATTTTGTTGAGTGGCTTAACTATCTCTGCCAATCCTATGATGAATCGACATACGAAGTTGATTTTTCCAAAGAAGGATCGCATTTATTTCTTGCTACCAGGCATCTGTAAGTTCAGCAATGCTTCGACTCTATCAGGGTTTATGGATATACCCTTCTCAGAGACAATATGCCCTAGTAATTTCCCCTCGGTGACCCCGAATATGCACTTCTTGGGGTTGAGGGATATTCCATACCGGTGACATCTCTCACAGATCTGAGTGAGGTGGGCGGCGTGATCACACCTGTCCCGGGAGAAGACGGTCAAATCATCCATGTAGATGATTATGCATTGATTTACAAGGCCCTCGAAAGCAATGTCCATGGCCTTCTAAAAGGTAGCCCCTACGTTGATCAAAACGAAGGGCATTCTTCTATAAGCAAACGTTCCCCACTTGGTGGTAAACGCTATTTTCTCTCTATCCTCATATTTGACCATGATCTGGTTGTATCCTGAATACCCATCTAGGAAAGACATCATCTGGGATCCATTTACTATCTGCAACACCTCATCCAATGAGGGGAGAGGGTGTTTATCTTTTTTAGATGCCTTGTTTAGATTATGAAAATCCATGCAAAGGCGGATCTCACCGCTTTTCTTCCTGACCGGGACCAAGTTGGCAACCCATGTAGTATGCCGGATTGGAAAGATAATCCATGCTGACAATAGTTTTTCTACCTCTTGACCAATCAGAGGCTCTATCAGGGGGTTAACCGGTCTTTGTTTCTGCCGAAAGGGCTTAGCGTCTGGCTTCAGGGGAATGGTGTGAGTCATGATGGAGGTGTCATACATCTTCAAATCCTCATATCCCCAGGCAATCACATCAATGTATTCTCAGAGAACTGCGAGAATCTTCTCCTTTTCCTCAGGGGAACAGGAGGTGCCTATGTGGATGATTTTCTCTTCACCGGGCTGGCCGATGTTAACCTTTTCAAACTCCCTCCCTCTGGGGAGGAGGATACCTTCTCACGGGCCCGAGGGTCTGAATCAAAGATTCATTCTAGTGCAACCATCCCCTTAGGGATAGTGTTGGTGGGAAAGTCCATGATCCCATCGTCTTCATCACCCTGTCCAGTGTCATCGTGGTCTTGTTCCTCCACTATCTGATCCTTGAAAACACCAACATTGGCCATAAATGCTAGGATATGTTGATCGTCTTCAAAAACACTAAAGTGAGTAACATTTTCTGGAATGGAGGGGGTGGGGACCATCTCAACTCAAAATCTCCGGAGTCGTGAGCCGGTCATCGGCTCAAGTGTGCTGGCAGAAATAGCTAGGGCATCCGGGACATAGTTCCGTCACCAGGGAATAAGGTCAATGCCAAAGGCATCGAAATATTCAATGAGGCTCCAAGCCCGGTTGCGGTATGCGGCCAGCCTTTTGTCATGACATGTGTATTGACTCCGGACTTGTTTAACGACCAACTCTGAATCACCCAGAGCCCGGAGGTGGGTGATACCTTTCCTTAGTGCGAATAGGATTCCAAGGACCAAGGCCTCGTACTCCGTGACATTGTTCATGCAGTTAAACTACAACCTGTAGGACACAAGGAAGGATATCCCTCGCGGGTTGATTAATTCTACCCCAGCCCCACAGCCTTGTTTGGATCGGGACCCATCGAACTTCAGGGTCCACAAGTCGTTGTTTGTAATCTGGGGCTGAGGAGGGGGAGTTTTCTTTGGATTGGTGCTGGGGGACTTGGGGATTTTATCCCGGACTACCAGCGTGAAAGTGGAATTTATCCCCGGAGGCGTTTCGGTTTGTGATTCCTGGGCGGATGGCACCAAAGGAGTGCATCCCATAGAAGTACTGGGTCCCAGGGAATCGGTTGTATGTTCACTCTGGAGGATATCAAGTTGCCAGGTAGCGATTGATAGGAAGGGCTCACACTCATGCTCTGAATGTTTTTGGTAATGCAATCGGCACCAAGTGTTAGATAGGAGTGTGGCAAGGGTCACTGTGGGGCCCTGAGAGTTAACTTCAACTCTCACCTTTTCCTCCAAGTCCTGTGCTGTTTGCAACACTACGGGATCATCCCCGGGGATGAAATCAAATGTTAAGATTTCAAAAGGTCGGTACACCCCCAGAGAAGATTCAGAGAAAAGGACTTCATTGACCCTCCCTACTTCGGTAAGGGCCTGTTTCATCTGGGGTTCACTTTCGACCTAGATCTGATTGGATTCTCCTTCCCACGGAAGCCACAAGTGGGTGAAGTCGGTCGAAAAGTATCCATTTAAGGACTTAGACCAATTTTGACTTAGTAACATCCCGTAATTTTCTGGGATGTCCACCACTTGGATGTCAATGATGCTGGTTATCCCGGGGTCCTGGATAAGGTGTATCTAGGCGTTCTTCAATTCCCCCACCATTTTTACAGTAGTCTTATCCAGTTGGATCACTACGCCATTAGACGGGGTGGGGTAGAGTCTGAGCTTTTGACAAATGGATAAGGGCATGATATTACCCGAAGCTCCAGGGTCTACTAGGCAGTTGTGTATATTTTTTTCGTAAATGTTCAGGCCTAGCAAGAAGGGAGGATCCTCATTATTTCCCTGGAAGATAGCCCCATTAGCATCTTCGAATGAGACCGTCTTGGGTGGGCGGCTAACTGCTTCCGGGTTCCCTAAGAGCTTCAGAAGGGACATCTTCTGCTCAGGGCAATTTAAAAAAACCTCCATCAAGGTCATGGAGGTGGTGGTCTGCTCTAACGCCTTGGTAATATCAAATCTTCCTCCCGGGAATTGGTGATTTTCTTCCGCAAGATCTTTTGCTTGGTTAGAGCTAGGACATCTTGGAGGGGCGGTTCAATCAGTTGTATTACTCTAGGGAGGAGGGGTATCTTTGGTAGGGGGTATGGGTGTGTAAGCTGGTCCTTTACCTGCCTGGCTCTGGGTGTTGTATGGAGCCTGTGGGTTGGTAAAGGCGTTGGTTTCAAAGGGTGGAATAGATTCATCAAAGAATCCCTGTAGTTCGAATTCTTCTTCATCTTCCCCAGAAGTACCGAAGAAGATGGTATCACAGGTGAAGGCACTATGAGTTTTCTCTTGGACAGGGGGCTCTGGGGGAGCGGTATCGTGTGATTGTTGCCTGTCCAGCTGGGAGATCATTATGACTTTCTCCAAAGTGGCACAATTTACTTCATTGTGCGAACCTGTATCGTGCAGTCGACACCAATTAGTCATGGGCTGGAAGTCTGCGACTGGCGTAAAATGGGATGGTCCAGCACCATTTTGGTTGGTGTTTTGGTTTGGAGGCAGGCCTCCGACGTTAGTGTTATTGTTCCATTGTTGTTGGTTGGGCCTAGGCCCGTTGTTGAAGTTTCTTCCTCTAGCATTGTTGTTTCGCTGGCCGGAGAAGATATTCCCCCTCTAGGAATTTGAGTTTTGGGGCGCGTAAGCCCCAGCCTTCAGCTGACCCATGTCCATGGTCAGGGTGGATAGCATTCGCCGGAGGGACTCAACCTCGGTGGTCAACTGAGTGTTAGCGTCACAATGAGATGGCTGGGGCTGTTGTTGGCTTCCCGGGAAGGCAGCAAGATTGACCGGAGTTGAGGGCGGCAATCCTCCAGCTGCGGACGACTGGAAGAAGGGCACTTTGGATGGCTGTGTCTGAGTATGTTATGTCTGCTGTGGCTAATTCCAAGGGAAGAATTCCAGACCCAGTGCCGTCTGGGTTTGGGAGGGGTAAACATATCGCGCCTTTTGGTCTATCAAAGGTGGCGGGGGATTCACCGCCATCGAAGGGGCACCTATTTCTAGATTGGGATTGTAACCCCCGGCATAAGCAGTTCCGCCAGGGATCATGTTGAAAGGTGTGTTCTATCTAATCCTGCCCGAGAATTTATTGAGACTGCGAGATAACTCTAAGGCCAGGTTGTAGACTTTTGCCAAAGTATCCCAGTCGCGAGGGGCGGTTGTTCTCCAGAGGAGAGTGGCAACGAAAGGGTCCATCACATTGAGGTATGTATGTATGGTAACATCTGGCGAGGGGAAAAAAGGGCCTGTACACCTCTTTAGGGCACGCTGGAACCTATGGTTGAATGTTGCGAGAGGCTCATTGGGTTCCTTTCTGATGGAGATGAACTGGCTATGGGACTAGGCTGGGTCCACATGCACGCGAAAGGCTGCCAAGAAGGTGTCCTCCATATCCTGCCAAGTGTTTATGGAGTTGGCGAGAAGGTTTAGGTACCAGTTCAACTCACTTTGTCCCAAGGACAAGGGAAACATGTGGGTCACAACATCTTCATGCTGGATCCGGTGTCGATTCATGGCATCTTTGTATGCCTTTAAATGTTCTTCTGCGGTCCATGAGCCTAAGTGCTCATATCGTGGGCAAATCTTCTCTGGGTGAGAAGGTAAGTCGTTGATTGCACCCAGAAAAGTGCCCATTGGGGACCCAGTGTTTCCAAAGTATGCAGCCATTAGGGAAACTATATGTTGGGTAGTTTGAGTACTGGTTCCCAGGACTGTCTGGGAAGTTTGAGTATTCAAAGATAGGGTAGATCCCCAGACAACAGTGGCTGGTATGACTTTCGACGTCTGTTTTTTTTGAGCAGGAGGCTCGAGCTCGACAAACCTTCCAGGATTCGGGGCAGACCTAAGGATTCTTTCAAATTTATCTAGGGAAAAGGACCCAATCCCACTAAAGGCTTGTCTCCTAAAACTACAACTCGGGGAACCCTCAGGAGGTGTAAAATTGGAATCTTGGGAGGGGGATGAGTTCATGCCCTCCTTCTAGCACCAGTTTCTGTTGACGGGGTTTTGCTGACCGGGTCCGCCAACAGTCATAAGTTGTCACTGGGTTCTAGAGAAATCGGCCAACTCTTCCTACAAAGGTTGTCCAGGGGAAATAAATCCTCCGGGCCTTTAAGCACCTGGGTGTCGGGTCATGACGGTGCGGGGCTCGGTTGGGAGAGGTGACTATTTTCGAGGGGGATAGCTGGTTACTTCAACTCATTCTCCCAGAGATTCAGAATAGTAAGGGTTTCCCAGAGTATTCCACACTTAACAAATAAAACAAAAAAGATCCTGCAGGGTTAGAAGCATTTATCTAACTATAGTCATGCTGAAAAGTCTAGAACATCAACAACACTCTGAAAGACTACACTAAATACCGAAGAAATACACAACCATCAGTTAGCATTTTATCAGTAGTGGAAATAAAGAGGTCGTTAATCTCCTTTAACATATCACAGTGAAGGACATACAGAACATCAAAATATGAAATACCATTAACTTAGAAGTAGAGATGTTAACAACTTCATTGCCAAGAATCCTTCCTTCTTCATTAATGTAGTCCAGCAAGCACTGGTGTGTGATACAAAGGTGGCTCCAAGGGAGCACTTAACTATCAAGAACATAACAATGGAGCATTGAGCTCTGCAACTGAAACCAGAAAACTACTTTTGCTATTTCTTATGGACAACAAAATCATCAATTTTGCCCACCCTTGGAAATGGGCCGATTTGCCTATTTATATAACTCTTTCTAACCCTAACCCTATTTTACTGATCTTTAATAAAATACAATATCTGGGGGTTGGTACTACCTGCGCCACCCTACAAAAGACCTGGAGATGGAATAGGTCTGCCAGGTCAGAAGAAGACAAGAATATACATCAGAAGAATCAGCCTCGAGAAGAGAGCCGGAGAGAAGTAAGAAGAAAGTAGGTCCCCCAGGGACCGAGGCTACATGCCTCATAAATGGGGAATGCGGCGCCCTGCCTCCAATGTGCCAGGTGTACCTTTGAACGGCGCCTCAGGAAGATCACCCTGTCAGAAACCAACTGCTGAGCCAATGCCTCTTGATGTGTCCAACTACCCTCTGATAGTCTTTATTAACCACCTTCGAAAGTGACCGGTCAGCCTCGGGGACCAGGACGCAGATCACTTTAAAGAATACAAAATTATGGATCCGAAACTCCAGGATCTGGGAACTTACGTCCCCAAAAGAATGAAGAATGCTGAATGCTCAAATTTTCCCGGTTCCCAAAGAACGCTCAAGGCTATTTATTATCATTGAAGGCCTGAACGATGCAGAAAATACCATCTTCATCAATCTTCCTTAGGCCGGCCCTTCTGTGTCTGGCCACTTCAACTTGTTCCGCCAAGTCTGGAACATTACTCCTGAATTCATCTGCCATCCTGGCAGCATCATGGCCCTTAAGCACCATTTTGGTTAGCTTTTCCATTCTGGTCCCATCCATTCCCTCCGGGGATTGATACCGAGATGCCGTCCTTTCGTCAAAATTCCCCAAAACTGACTCCTCAGGGGTATAAGTATTTGTAGCAAGGGGATCAACCCCGGAAGCTTTTATTACAAATGACTTGTATAAATTAAAAGAATACTTCATTGTGTTTATCTTTTCTTGTAAAGACTCTACCAGTTTCTTGGTTACCTCCAATGTGAGGTCCAGTCTCGAGTGCTGAGCCTTTACGAAATCAAATGATTCCTCACCCAGAATTCTGGATTCAGAAATTATATCTTCCCCCAGGGTGAGCAGTTCTTCGAACTCTACCTTCCACACCTAGTAATTATCGGTGTCACTCTCCCACTACTCAATCAGTGCTTTCGCCTGCAAAATAATCTGCCGGGCCGTATATAAATCTAGGAGAGTGGCCGCTAGGAAATGTCGGGTGTTTTCTATTTGTAGAGCGACCCAGTCATCTACTGCCTGGGCCTTCTTCTTCATTACTCGCAGGGAGTCTATGTCACTTTGCAGTAACTCCTCTAATGTGGAGGTCTATGGAGGGATAGCGTTGAGGGGTCGGGCCAGCTCTATAAGTAACCCCATAAGTTTTGCACTCTTCTCCTTCTCTGCCTTGAGCCTCTGGGCCTCTTTTTTGTATCGGGCCTCCACTGCCCTTGCTGCTTCTTTTAGCAGGTCTACTTCGCCCTGCTTTCCTCTTTTGCCTAAGGATACCTTCGTGATATTGTAGTCCACGGGATCCACGGTCACTTCATCAGTGTCTGGGGGAGGTGTTGCCACCACCGCAACTATTTCTCCGCCCGGCCCAGTTCGAAGGGTATGAACTGTCCAGGCTCTTTTTGCTTTTGGCGGGGCCTGAGCCAAGGCCATCATTTCAGCCAGGGAGATAGGGACTGTTGGAGTTGATTGGGCTTCCTTTTTCTGCTTTCTGCCAACCATGGAGGTGGGAGGGGTGGCCTTCCTGCCAGAGTTTTTTCTTTAGATCCTCTCCCGGTGTCCAGTGGTAGCTGCTCCTTTTCAACAGGTATTTCCTCTGTTTCCCTCCCTGCTGGGACTTCTTCAGTAGCAACATCTTCTTCAATTTCTATCTCCTCAGCCTGGTCTGTGATGTCAATTGTTGTGACTAGACCCTGATCGGCTTCTTCGGGGATCTCCTCTTCATGCTGCTCCTCTTCTTCATCTGTCGGTAGTAGGGGCGGGATCAGGCCGAGATTAAGAGTTTGGGCCGCTGTGATTACCTGCCTGAAGGTTTCTCCCGGGGGTGGCCTTGGGAACACGGCGGCTGGGGTTATGGTTGGTCCCAAAGTTCCAGGTCCGAGTTCCCCAGCGGATGCCTTTGGTTCACTTGGTGGTTGTTGGTCTACTCCCGGACCTTCTGTTCCTGAGGCCCCGGAGATAATCTCCGGTTCTGACCTCTTTTCTTCTATTCGCTGCTCTTCTTGTCCCGTATCTTCTTCTTCCCGGTCTTTTAGGTCCTCAGCCTCTTGTTCTTGCTCTAGGACTTCTATCCCTGCTTGTGTATCAGCCCCTTGCAGATTTTTGAACTCATCAGCTGCAAACATGTCAAACTCCTCTAGAGGGGGACTGGCTGGGATGTCTGTCTATTTTGCTTCCTTCTCCGGCTCCGGGGAACTAGAAGAAAGGATTTCCACTTCTTTTGGGAGGGAAGCCCTAGGCGCCGGTTCTGCCTTGGGCTATTTTATGTGCTTTCTCTTCCTCCGGGTGATCAAAGGTGGCCCCGCATCTGTTATTGCAGCTGCCTCCAGAGGATCCACCCCCATCACCATCGCCATTAAGGCAGCCAGTGATGGGGAGGAAGGAGGATGAATTGTTCCGGCCATTAGCAGGGGAGTGGCAAGCCTTGTGATCAATTGCTCTCTCATTTGTTGGGAGACTTCTATAGATTGCCTAATCTACTCTTGGATGGGGACTTTCTGCGTGGGGGGAGTTGCCTCTATCCCTTTTCCTTTATCTGTGCCTTGTGCAGAAGTCCTGGCCCCCGGAGTCAACCTTGGTACTGGTGGTGGTGCTTTTGTTACCGGTCGGGAGGCCAGGCGAGCACTCCCGGGGCATGCCTTTTTAAAATAGGCATGAATCCTCTCGACCACCTCTCGAGTGAAGTCCTCAATTGTGTAGTCCTCCTGGACACCCCAATTCATTGGCACCAGGGGCATTTTGTCTATCCCCTTCTCTTTGTACTGGGGATCTATGGTGGGGGCGTCGTCTGAAAAGCCCGCCAGGAATCTCTAGAGCTTTAGCTCCTACATCATTCTAGCCATCATTCTGTCATAATGCCAGCTACGCATGTCCATATCATCCTGGCAATCTTCCCAGAAGTCTTCTATGTGTGCGTAGTGGGGGTCCGCAGCCCGGGGTAGTGCCGTTGCAATTCGGCCATGCAGATCAAAATTGTTTCGCGCCAGATAAAATTCCTGCAGGGTGTAACATTGAAGCTCGTTATCTGCCTCCTTTGCGGCAGCCATATTGCAGGTGTAGTTCCCACAGGAGATTAGAAATGAAAATTTTGGGACCTTCTTGTGGGCCAAGAGGGTATGCAGATCCATCATCTGCCGGTAATATTTCAGCAGCACGATCTTGTCCCTGTAATGCTTGGGAAACAAGTAAGGTTTCCCGGAGAAGCTGGCGACCCTAATGTATGTGTGCTACTGGAACTAGATATAGTAGTGCCCATAACTACTAACCAATTTCATCGCCTCAGTAGATAGGTGGTATCCGGCATCCCGGGTGGGCGTGAGCAAATGGTAGTAAACGAAGGAGTCATTTACTCGGTAGTAACTGGGGAAGCTAGCTTCCCACTGAATCTGTGGGAAATGGTCCCACGGTGCTTTCTGTCCCTAGACAAGTCCAAGAACGCCATCTGTAAGTAGGCCATTGGAGTGGGGCCTCTGTTGGGCCAAAGCCCAGAAAACATAAGAAGTCATGTAGAACTTCTTATTCTCATTTAGCTGCCGGAACTGGGAGTCGACATGGTTGGAGATAATGGTCGCCCAGTCAAATAACTCTCCCTTAGTGGAGATTCCTAGGAGGAAATAGTACATCCACTTTGCAAATTCTTGGGCGGAGGGTTTCCCAAATACCCGGGCCAATGCTATCATCCCGATTTGGATGCTTTTCTTGATTTCAGAGCGGGGGATATCTATCTTCATTCTTTTTGGATCCCTCTTCAGGACCTTTAGCCAGTGAGTGTTCAAGTACACCCGGGCGGCATCCTCCAGTTGGTTGAATTATTTCAAGGCCTCTGTCCTCGCGAGTACCGAGGATCTCTCAAATTGCGGGATTCCTAGGCCTGCTTGGAAAGTAACTGGGTCAAGAGACACCAGTGGGGTGGGGAATCCCGACGGTTCTGCTGGTGCTAACATGACGGCCCAGACAGAAGAGTTATAGTGGGCCGCAAGAGTAAGAACAAGCTCTGGAGACTGCACGGAGCATGGGAAGCAAGCTTCCCAAAGAATTCTGGAACCTCCAACGTTAGTCGCAATGGTATCTCCAGCCTGTCGCTATATATGCATTATCTTTACTAGAGCTTGCATTTCTGCCCAAGTTCTGACGCTGGGGTCGGTTATAAATTTCACTTGGGACTCAATCTTTGAGCCCACAATCTCCTCACCCTGCATATACTTCATGGTGAGGGGGAGCTTTTCCAGGGCCTTTTCTATCTTAGACTTTGTCGCTGCCCTGGTCTCGGTTGTGGATGGCAACTCTGGACTTCCGGGAGGAGATGAGGCGGATGCTTCAGACATGGTTGTAAAGTGAAGTCCAGACCTGCGAGACAAAGCGACCGTCAGAACATATTTATCAAAATAAAATAGTAACTCCAGGGTCCGGAGTTCCTACCACCGCGCCGTTTGCTTTTCCTGAAAAGTTAGTTTTTTTGCATGAAGATCTGAAAAGCAAGACAAACTTAGCACTCATTATATCTCTAGGTCTGGGAAATTTTGTCACACTTGACGAAGGCATGGGATGAATGACGGAAAGGGACCCAAAGCCCAGAGAAGTGACCGTTAGTAAAGAAGAATGTGGAAGCAGGTCCACATGCATTAGCATTGAATGGATGGGATGGCACTGGCAGCGGGGTCGATTGTTCGAACGCGCGAGAAGGGAAAGCCACTAGGCCAGAAGTAATTGCGCGCATGGGAAATAAATGAGGCTCTGATAGCCTTGATGGAGGAGAGAGAAAATGCCTATTTGAAACCGGTCGAGAGCCTGTTAGGGATTTTTCTTGTATGAATCACAATGCTTGAAATGTCTATGTGAACCTTGTACCTTGTACTCCTGATTCAGAGACAAGAAAAGCCTAATTGCTAAGGACTAGATAAGGTCCTTCTTCGTTTTTGAGTTCCACATATACTCAGGCAGGTTTTACCTTGAAAGATTACTGTTATCACAGTATTTGT
>MU227940.1:2780090-2791877 GCA_018584345.1 Thuja plicata | reverse complement strand
CATCAAGGAAAACATTAGGTACTAACAACCTACCCAAACCAGATATCCAAGGGTTTGATACAGGGATAGGCTTATCAGCATTATTGTAAAAGTAGGAAAACAGAGAATAACCTGTTGTTCCTGGGGTTACTACATCTCTGATGTCCTTAAAGTCATCTTTGAAAATACCACCGTCAATCTTCCTATTTTATGTGGACCCTGGCAGTAGTTGCAGAAATTTTTCAGAGAAGCTAGGTTTTCCTTTAGGATCATCTCCACTGCCTCCACTAGTAGACGCCATGCTCATAGTAGTACTCATGTTTGCAAGCTTTTGAATCTCTAGTTGATTGATATTGAAACAAATCTAAGACCTCCTTCTTAGAATTTTCAATCACCTCAGAACACTGCTACAGCTTTGAATATCACCTTTTGCTGAAGCAACACTTAGCTCTGAAATCATAAACTCGGTGAATAGGAATGAGTGCACGATCCTCTGTTTATAGCCACAAGGTTCAGAGTACATGGCTCAAAGTTCAGAAATGTCAGTTCTGCAATTAATTTGATATGCCATGAAACGTTCAAAAACCTAGCCGTAGTTACGCGAGGTGACAGGAAATCAAATTTAAATCATGAGAATTTTGGCACAATCACAAAACGATTAAGACAGCTGACATGGCACTCTCTGATTCACCTTTTGTCATACATCTCAGCTACCTTTTGTACACAGTAATAAAAAATTCTTATATCTGATTGGCCGTAGGCTTGATCTCCTCTGTCACGTCATCCACTTGGCACCGCTTTTATTAATCCTGTTTATCTGGCGACCTCGCGACCTCATAAAGTCTCTTTGTCATGATTATATTTCCCTAACCATGGTCTGATCATCAGATTAGGTGACAATGTAATTCCTTTACCTCAGGTAACCCAAGTCTTTCCAGCGATCAGGAAACTATGTGAAAATCTAAGTCACGCAGGGTTAACCTTAACTCAGTTTTCATCTCCAGACTACGCGACAAACCGTTGCACTTAACATTTCATAGCAATCGCCAAGTCGCTGGATTCTTATATCTCTTTCCTAGATTACACGAAAACTCTTTGGTCGCTGAGTCGGGTGATAGACTTAACTTAATCTTATTATATAGCACATGCCCTTTTCTATTTACAGCGACTTCGCGACATACCTTAATCGCTTAGTCAGAAGGACTTTCTCCCTGGGGCACTTTTATCACCAGACTACGCGACCACCGTCAGATCCTTTCATCTTTCCATCGTACAGCTGTCTTTTAATCACTTCACATTTCCTTATGCCCTTAAAATATCAAGAGACTTCACGACTGAGGGTGAAATGACTTAGTCTCCTTATCGCTTGATCCCTTTCCTTCATCTGGCGACTACCCGACAACCACTAGCTTTCTGACAGATGTCATCTATTCTTTGGTCCTCTTTATACATTCTGGAAAGCTGAGTAATCTTTCTGATCTGGCGACATCCCGACTGAGGGAAATCACTAAGTCTCGATACACTGATGGAATATTCGATTTCTTCAAGAGACTACGCGACATAAAGGGAAAGTTAAGTCAGGAGATCATTTGGAATATGCGCTCAGGGTAATGCGATCAAGCGACCTGACTTAAAGCACATGCCTTTAGTGACTGAAAAAAGTAACGAGGAAATAGAAAGACATGGCTAAGGGTTTAAAATGCATCGTTTAATACTTGGTTGCTAGGGTTTATCAGGGTTTTGACAATTTGGCAAGGAAATAAGCATGAAAACTTGAAAATTTGCAGAGATCAAGACAAAGAACAAGGCAAGGAGCAAAACGGAGAATACAACCAACAGAGCCGAGTTTCAAACAGGTGGTTTTCTGCGTCGAAGCAAACTTGAAGTGAAAAACCAACAGGAAGGGTGACTCGACCAGCTTGTTGAGCCACCCAGAAGGATATACAGAGAGTTGAAGGGTATATACATGGAAAGGTGAGATATATACAAGGGTTACCTACCAAAATATACATATATACATAAATATACATGCGGATGACTCCCGCGGGAAAAACCAGACAAAGCTGAAACAAGAATATACAGTTATTTACATTATATACATTCTATCTATAGGCTATTCACAAAATATTTACAGACTCTCTACACCTGCACCGAAGGCGGACAACCTTCTAGCAGAGTCGAGCCACCAACAAGCGGCAAAACCAGAAGACCAAAGGAAACGACACAGAGAAACAAAGCAGACGAAAACAAAAACAAGCCAACCAAAAGAAAAACCAGAAAATGAAAGCAAAGCGAAGAGGAGGGAAGCAGAGGAACCAACCTGAAAATGCAGAAGGTGGAGGAAGGGAAGATTACCAGGAGAACTCTGCAACAGCTTCGAATCATCAAGCTATCAAGATCACCACCACGGAGCACTAGCGTATGTCTGAGAATAGTAGAAGGTGTTAAGCTTTGATTATCACAAATATCTCTGTAACTGTTCTGCTAATTGCTTTGAAAATTGCTCTATTTCTCTCTAAGTGCTTCAAAGATTTTAATCATGGTAAGTGTGAAAATGTCAAGCTAGCCTATTTATACCCGTGGTAAAAAGTGTTCCTCCTCACTCTGGAAATTTCATGTTAGGCAAAACATCCAGACTCCGGGCCCGGGGATTCCTTGCGATGATATTCCTAAGAGTTAGGAACATCATCACAAAGAATCCTGGAGTCTGGAGTCAGGCTTCCAACCAAAAGGCAACCTCCAAGATTCGGGATCCTGAAGGAAAAAAATAAACCAAGGAAACGACACACTCCGGGGAAGCAAACCCCGGAGAAAGAAAGAAAAAAGAAAAGAAAGACAAGGCAAAGCTGCGATAAAAAGCAAAGCAAAAAAGAAAAAAAAGGGGGACCCAACATTTTGCACACAAAATGTAGGGACGGGGATGCAGGGCATAACAGGCGCTAAGGAGATAAGTGTTGGCCCCACAAATCTCTGAGATTAAATAAGGTATGAGCTAGAGCCTTTCAAATTTAGTATGCTTTCCCTTCTCCCATTCTTTGTCCCACAAGAGGACTAGGTCCAAAATCTGAAAGGTTTTGTATTGGGCTCTTCTATTGACCCAGCGTTTGACAACTTCTTATTGACATGCAAAATTCCCAAGTGTCGTGTCTCTTTATTCTTCCATTTTCACCAAGTTCAAGAGGCGAACCTCTACAACGTTATCCCAGGTGTTGAATTCCTGCATGAACTGCAAGACAAGGATTTATAATTTTATTGGGAACATAGGATTTTAGCCATAAACTAGGTGAAATGGAGAAGTTCCCAGGGCTACCTTAATCTTGATGCAATCCTCCCAAAGGGAAAACTTGAGTTTCTAGTGCCAGTCCTAGGGATTCTTCACTAGAAAATGTTTGACTACTTCCAGCAGGTTTTTATTGGTGGATTCAGCGACATCATTACCCTGGGGATAATAGTTGCTGGAAAATGTTAGAGTGATCTTTCTCTGATAGGTCCATTCTAAAATTTGTGAGGAAGAAAAATGCCAGACCATTGTCACATACAATAGCAAAAGGCATTCCAAATCTTGTGACGATGTTGTCTTCCAAGAGCTTGATGACTGCATCCGCAATATAATTTTTGTATTGGATTTTCTCAGACCACCGAGTACAGTAATTGATAGTAGTTAAATGTACCAGTGGTTAGCATATGAGTTGGGTTTTATCTCCATGATAAATTAAAATTCCCATTAGGTGAAGGGTCAAACCTCAAAGACACGCTGTAAAGGCATTTTCGAGTTCCTCTCACAAGAAGCAGTGGTTTGATAGGTATGGCACTTCCTTACGTGAGCATGAACATCTTTGAAGATAAAGGGCCAATAATATCAAGCCCAAAGAATCTGATAGGTAGTGGCATTATCTGATTCATGCCTAGTTCTATACCACCCATGGAATTCCTCTATCATCTTGGCAACGTGGTCCCTGCCTATGCACCAGAGATAAATCCCCTCAAAATTCCTATGGAAAAGCCTCCCATTTTTTATATTGAAATAGGCACTTTTTAGTTGCAAGGTGCAATGTTTGTTAGGAGGGAGCCCCTTAGGGAAATGGTTTTTAAGTAATAGGTACACCAAATCAGTATACCATGAATCTTGAGTGATGGACTCCATAGTGTAAGTCTGGTATTTGATGTTTGGAGTGGCCTCTGCCATTGCTTTACATAGTCCTTGGCCTCAGACTATTTTCATCAATTGAATTTCAAGATCATATTCCTAGAGGATGGCCATCCATTTCCCTCGGCGTTCGCCCAATTCACTCTGTAGCAATAAAGACTTGACAGCCTGGTCCAAGATAATGGCATCCACTTTGCTCCAGAGAATGTAGTGCCAGAATTTCTTCACGGACTGGACTAAAGTAAAGGCCTACTTTTCCAATGGTGTGTACCAAAATTTGGAATTCTTAAAGGGGGAGCTCATGAAACCAATAGGTCATTCCTCTCCCTCAACTTTCTAGGTTAAAACTACAGCGATAGAGTGCACCGAAGCAAAGGAATAGATGTGGAATGGGAGGGAATAGTCTGGACTTGCCAAGACTAGGGCTTCCACTATAGTATACTTGATTTGGGAAAATGCTCGCTTCACTTCAAAAATCTACTCAATCTTAGTATCTTTCTTCATCATATCATTGAGTGGTCTGACAATCTCAGTGAATCAGGTAATGAATCGCCAAACAAATTTTATCTTCTCGAAGAAAGATCTCATTTCCTTCTTACTGCCAAGAATTTATAAATTTAGCAATGCTTCTACTCTATCAGGGTCGATGGATATCCCTTTCTCAGAGACAATATGCCTGAGAAATTTCCCTTTAGTGACCCCAAATATACACCTCTTTGGGTTAAGGGAGATACCATACCGATGAGATCTATCATAGATCTAAGCAAGGTGGGCGGGATGATCACGCCTGTCCTGGGAATGTAGATGATTATGCATTTATTAACTAGACCTTTGAATGCAATGTCCATGGCCTTATGAAATGTGGCCCCAATGTTAATTAGGCCAAAAGGCATTCTCTGGTATGCAAACATCCCCTACTTGGTGGTAAACATCATTTTAATCCTATCTTCAAATTTAACCATGACTTGGTTATACCCAGAGTACCCATCTAGAAAGGACATCATTTGTGAACCATTTAAAATTTGTAACACCTCATCCAACAAAGGGAGAGGGTGATTATCCTTCTTAGAGGCTTTGTTTAAGTTGTGTAAATCCACACACAAGTGAATCTTTCCACTCTTTTTACAAATGGGGACAAGGTTGGCAACCCATGTGGTATGCCAGATAGGAAAGATGATCTGGGCTGATAGTAATTTTTGAACCTCCTGGTGGATCAGCGGTTCGATCAAAGGGTTTACCAACCTCTATTTCTACCAAAAAGGTCTGGCATCTGGTTTTAGGGGGATGGTATGTGTCATGATATATGTATCATAAGTTTTGAGATCTTCATACCCCCAGTCGATAACATCCATATATTCTCAGAGGACCGCAAGAATCCTCTCCTTCTCCTCTAGGGAGCAGGAGGTACCAATGTGGAAAAAAATTTCTTCATCAACTTTACCAATGTTAACCTTTTCATATTTTCCTCCTTCGGAGGAGGAAAATATCTTGTCTTGGCCCTAGGTGTCTGAATCGAAGATTCATTCTAGAGTGACCATCCCCTTAGGAATGGTGTTGGTAGGTAGGTTAATGATCCCATCATCTTCTTCCCCTTTCCTGGTATCGTCATGATCAGTTTCTTCCATGATCTAATCTTCAAAGACCGCAACATTTTCCATGAAGGAAAAAATGTGATCATCATCTTTGAAAACCTAAAAGTGTGTTATATTGTCTGGGATGGATGGAGTGGGGACCATTTCAACAGAGAATCTCTAGAGCTAGGAACTAGCTATTGGCTTGAGGGTACTGGTGGACATAGCAAGGGCATTCGAAACATAATTATGTTTCTAGGGGATAAGTTTGATGTTGAAATCATCAATGTCTTCTATTAGGCTTCATACCCAGTTGCGGTATGTGGCCAGCCTTTTATCATGACATGTGTACTAGTTCTGGATCTATTTTACAATTAGCTCTGAATCACCCATTGCCTAGAGGCAAGTGATCCCTTTTCTCAGGGAGAACAGGAGTCTAAGGACTAAAGCCTCATGTTATATGACATTGTTGGTGCAGGAAAACTACAATCTGTAGGATGCAAGGAAATGTGGGTTGATTAATTCCACTCCATCCCCGTAGCCTTGTTTAGACTGGGACCCCTCAAACTTCAGGATCCAAAGATCATTGCTAGTTTTATGTGGCTAAGGAAGTGAAGTGGCCTTTGGATTGGGTTCAATATTGGGAGGTTTATCAAGTGATTCCTCCAGCTTGGATGGTGTGTAGGTGGGAATTTCCTCTAGAGAATCCTCTGGTTTGGGTTCCTAGATGAGCAACACTTTAATTCTACCAATGGGTGGATTGATTTGTCCAGGGAACCTGGCTTTGCATTCCTTCTCTTGGAGATTGGTGATGTAATGGGTAGCAGAATCCATACAAGGCTCACACTCCAATTCAGAGTGTTTTTGGTAATGTACCTAGCACCAAGTGCCAGAGAAGAGGGTGGCCAGAGTCTCCCTACTACCTTGTAAGTCTACCTCACATTTCAGCTTTGCATCCAAATCTTAAATCCTCTGAGTGATTATGGGATCCTCCCCGGGGAAGGTACCACTGGGGATGAAGTCAAAGGTTAGGATTTCCCATGGTCGATATACCCTGAGTGAGGATTCAAAGAAAAATATTTCATTCACCTTCCCGACTTTGGTAAGGGCTTGTTTCATTCTAGGCTCTCTTTCTACCCTGATCTTATTTGATTTCCCTTTCCAGGGGAGCCACAAGTGGGAGAAGTCTGTCAAGAAATACCTATTGAGGGCCTCTAACCAATTTAGACTCAAGAATATCTTGTAGGTCTTGGGGATGTCAACCACTTGGATGTTGATGATGTTGGATACCCAAGGATCCTAGATGAGCTAAATCTAGATGTTCTTCAGCTCACCAACCATCTTCGCAGTAGTTTTTTCCAATTGGACTACTGCACCTTTGGAGGGTGTTGGAGTGAGTCTGAGCTTTTGGCAGATGGTCAAGGGCATAACGTTACTTGAAGCACCAAAATCCACAAAGTAATTGTACAGGTTTTTCCCTTGGATGCTCAGGCCTAGCAGGAAGGGAGTATCTTCTATATTTCCCTGGAAGACTGTCGAGTTGGCATCATCAAAAGCGACAGTCTTTGGTGGGTGACTAATGACTTTTAGGTTCCCTAAGAGCTATACGAGGGATTTCTTTTACTTGATTCAACTAATTAAAACTTCCATCAAGGTCATGGAGGTAGTGGTGTTTTCCAATGCCTTGGTGATAGAAAACTACCCTTTTGGGTAAAGTTGGCTCCCCCCGGTCAGATCCCTCATGTGGCTAGGGCCAATTCCTTTCGGTGGGAGGGAATAATAATTTGTGTTAGAGTCTTGCAGGGGTGTTCTTGGGAGGCATTGACATGTAGGATGGCCCTTTTCTAGATTGACTTTGAGTGTTATATGGAGTCCATGGGTTGGTGAAGGTGTTAACCTCAAAGGCCAGAATGGATTCGTCAAAGAACCCCTGTAAATTGGGTTCTTCTTCATCCTCTTCACCTTCCCTGAAGAAGATGGTCTCACATGTAAAAGCAGTGTGAGGGGGCTCTGATAGGGATGATTCCAGGGGAGATGGATCAAGAGGATGTTGTCTGTCTGACTAGGAGATCTGGATGATCTTCTCTAGAAATGCATAGTTCACCTCAGAATGTGAGCCAATATTGTGCAATCTACACCATGTGGTTAGGGGGTGGAATTATGTGAGCTGTGCAGAATGACTAGGTCCAACACCACCCTAAGTGGTAGTTTGATTCAGAGGAGGACCTCCAATATTTGTGTTACTACTCTATTGATGTTGGCTGGGATGAGGCCCATTGTTGTAGCCCCAACCCCTAGAACTAAAATTCCATTGACCTAATAAAACATTCCCCCTCTGGGAATTGGGGTTATGGGGCACGAAAGGCCCCACCTTCAGCTATCCCATGTCCATTGTCAAGGAGGACACCATTCACTAGAGGGATTCAACCTCGGTGGACAGCTGGGTAATGGTGTCAGTGTGATGGATGAGGTGGTGCGTTACCTGGGAAAGAAACATTAGCTCCTGGAGTTAAGGACGATAATCCTCCAGCCATGGAAGACTGGAAGAAAGGTACTCTGGGGGATTGTGTCAAAGGTTTCTACATCTGTTGCGGCTGATCCTAGGGAATTTTTTCCAAACCCAGGGTTGTCTGGATTTGAGATAGGTAAATGTACCAAGCCTATTGGTCTATCAGTGGTGGGCCCATGGCCATCATTGGGGAACCCATCATCAGATTGGGATTCTATCCTCCGGTGTAAGGAGTTCCTCTGGGAAACATGTTGAAGGGTATACTTTGTCCAATCCTGCTAGGGGCCTTGTTCAAGCATCAGGACAACTCCAAGGATAAGTTGAAACCTTTACTAGGGTATCCCAGCCATTAGCGGTGGTAGTTTCCAAAGGAGAGTAGTGACAAAGGGTTCCATAGCATTTAGGTACATCTGGATAGTCACATCGGTGAATAGGATAAAAGGGCCCGTGCACAGCTTCAAATCCTTTTTGGAACTGATGATTGAAGGTAGCGAGGGGCTCATTTGGTTCCTTTCTGATGGAAATGAATTGGCTGTGGGACCAAGATGGGTCCACGTGAATGTAGAAGGCTGCTAGAAAGGCATCTTCCATATCCTTCCAACTATTGATGAAGCTGGCAGGCAAGTTTAAATACCAGTTCAGCTCATTCTGTCCTAGGGATAACATAAACATTTAGGTTACAACATCTTGATGTTGTATCTATTGTCTATTCATGGCATCTTTGTATGCTTGAAGGTTTCCTTCTACAGTTCAGGGACCTAGATGCTCGTATTTGGGGTAGATCTTCTCCGAGTGTGTAGGAAGATTGTTAGTAGCACCAGGGAACTTCCCCATTGGGGACCCGATATTGTTGAAGTAGGTAGCCATCAAGATTTTTTTGTTTTGTCTTTGGTGAATGTGAGTCCCCAAGATTATCTGAGGGATTTGGGTATTCTGGTGTGTGGTAGATCCCCAAAGAACATTCAACAACTGTCTAGTTTGGTGGGTCCTTTTTCTTTGGACAGGAGGTCTGAGTTCTACAACCTCTCCAGGATCAAGGGTCGATCGGAGGATTCCTTCAAAGTGTAGGGATTAAAATGACCCTATACCATGGAAAGTATGGTTCTTAAAACTACTTCTTGGGGAGTCCTCAGGCGGTGTGAAATTAAAATCTTCTAGGGGAGATGAGCCCATGCCCTCCTTCTAGCACCAATTTCTGTTGATAGGACTTTGTGACCTATTTTTCCAAAAGAGGATAAGTTTGTTGGAGATTTGATTCTGAGCAGTTGATTGATTATATGTTTGTCATTGATGACAACATATAATACACAGTAGTAATTCTATATGTACTTATCAGAATGATGACATGAAGACTTGTGTGGTTAGATACATGTTGTTGACATGTTTATTATGTTATGTTCATACACGTAGACCCAGATATGATGTTTCAGTAAAGTTATGTAATTCTGTTATTGACAGTTACAGTTCTGGAAGAGTATCTATTTAGGGCCAACGTATGTAATGCAATTCTTGAGTTGCACCTATCTTTAGGATATGCATGTGTCTATTCATGTTTATTTATGAGTGTAACACCCCAAAATTGGCACCTAATAATCCAATCAATTTTGGTGCATTTTCTTATCCTCGAAGTCCTATTGTACTAGGCAAATTTGTCTCCTGATTGACTTTAATTGACTGAGTTTCAAATGCAGAAAACCCAAATTTGCATAAACCTGACATTACATGTAATTCCTTAATTCTCAATGTTTATTAGCTAAAAAACCCCTATGATTAATTTATTTAATCCTAAATTCTTAAGTTCTTTTAATTAAACCAATTCCACCCCCTTTGGCTAATCTACATAAAAGGAATTGAAAGGTTATTTAATTATTGGATGAATTATCCTCAAAAAGGAATTCCATAATTCCATATGAAAAGACACTTATGTGGCAATAATTATCCCTTTTATTTAAATAATCTTTGCATATTTGTCTCAAAAGAGAATGAAGAGACAACTGTTTCTTTTCAAGAAACTCTTCAATCTCTTTCGATGGCTTTCTATAAATTGGACCTTCTTATCTTCATTAGAGAGGATGGATTTTGGAGAGCATCAATATTATAGTCAATTTTCATTTGATTTCTTTCATTTTTCAAGATTTATTTTCATAATTAGGCTAATTTCAATTAGAATTGAAGATATCTAGCTTTCATTCATGATTTATCCATATGTCTAACATCTCAATTTGGTGCTTTCAAGCTTCTTAAATTCATTTCAAGTTCAAGTCTAGTTTAAAAGCAAATTCCTTTCATAGATTACAAGCATTTCATTTCTAGATTAAAGGCACTTTCTTTCTTAGATTAATTGCATTCTTACTTCCATAGAGAAGTTGCAATTCATTCTTAGATTAGTGTCATTTGCTTTCATAGCTTAAATTGCTTCTCAATTCATAGATTAAGAGTTCATTTCTCTTATAGACTAGTTTCAATTTTGTAGATGTAATGGCAATTCTTCTCTTCTTTCATTCTTAAAATCCTCCATGTTAGCAATGGTCAGGTTGTTGGCTCTCGTTCTGACGGTAAACTCAACATCCACAACTAATTAGGAGGCAACAGGTCGCCTCAATTGAATTTGCAAAACAAACAATTCATGTTTGTCTTTGTGAATTGAGCGATTGTGTTGAATTCAGAGGTCTACATTTAGCATATAACAATGAGTTGATGATATTCATCTAAAGGCACCAAATGTGTTTCAAGAATATTGCAAAATTAGAGTTAATTTGGTGAGGCCAACTTAGTGAAGTGTCGCATCTATTCAGTTTATACTTGAGTGGTTGTAATTATGCTTGTGTGCTTAGTAGAGCCAACAAGGATGTTATGAAGAGTTGTCTTATAGGTCCCATGATCTCATACTTTGAGAAAGATACTTATAGAAAGTCAATTGTGATATGCTAAGTGTGAATGATACGAAAAGAGAAAGAAGATGTACAAAGAAGAATATCAGATGTGGTTCATTCATCAAGAGTCTATGTGAAGAAGTGAAAGATTGTAATACAATGGAACTGATCAAGATAGCAGGTCTACTCCATAGTTCATCATCAGATATAGTGCATATCTGTTATACAGAAGGTTGTAGCCTTCACCATCAAGCAATGATATTTTGGACAGTAAGTCCACCACCCCTAACAAGGTTATTTGTAAAAGACTCCTAACAAGGTCCAACCATTAACCAGGTCACTATAATTATTGCATTGTAAAGTAAAAATCCTAACAGGGTTGAAATATCTTCTAACAGGGATTACTATAAACAAGTATAGTTCATAGTGGGTGTTAATTCCCACCGGGGTTTTTACCATTTGGTTTCCCCGTAATCAAATTGTGTATTGTGTATTGTGTTATCTGATTAAGCATTTACTTTGTTACTGATAACTGATTCACCCCCCCCCCCTCTCAGTTATCCTTTGGGACTATTCTAACAATTGGTATCAGAGCCAAGTGCCTTGGAGAAGAAGCCTAACAACTTAAGGTAGATCAGATGTCTTACTTCATAAAAGAAAGCCCTAAGTTTGATGGAGAAAATTATCTGGATTGGAAAAACAAAATGA
>MU227940.1:2733714-2779857 GCA_018584345.1 Thuja plicata | reverse complement strand
CATATGGAAGTATTTAGAAGATATGTTTGAAGGAGATATTCAAGCAAAGAATGCACGCAGGAAGACATGGAAAAAGAAATACAACAGTCTTGAGATGTTACCTAAAGAGAACATTAGAGCTTACAATGAAAGGATAAATGAAGCGGTCCTTGGAATCAGAAACAATGGTGGAGAAATATTTGAAGAAGATATAATGGACAAGTTGCTAACTACTTTAACATTAGACTATGAAAACAAGATAAGTATTTTAGAGGAAACCGTGCAATTCTCACAAAACTTCAAGAGAGAGACTTTGATCAACAAAATCTCTGCATTTGAGATATCAAGATTGAAGACTGAACCTAAAAGTGAAACAACTTTCAAAGCCTCAATCCATGGTAAGAAACCCTTACACATCTCCGGTCATAATGAGAAAGAAGAAGTTGATGAAGAACTAGAAGAAATCATTGCTATGCTTGCTTGAAGAGAAAAGAAAGGAAAAGGAAAATATGAAGGACAACTTCCATTCAAATGCTTTTCATGTAACAAGATTGGTCACTTTGCATCTAAGTGTCCCACAAGAGTCAAGAAGTTCAGATCTGATTACAAACCCAAATATAAGAAGGAATGTTATGATGCTGAAGAAGGTGTAACTGATGAAGATTCAAGAGAAGATGAAATTAGATTCATTTCCCTTAGAGACATGGAAAGGTTGCTTGAGGAAATGGACATTGCAGATGAAAAGGAAGAACAATAGTTAGCGCTAATTTCTAAAGCAGACATGAGAACTAATTGGATCATTGACAGTGGATGCTTTCATCATATGACAGGTGACAAAGACAGATTTTTTCACTTAGACAAATACAAAGGTGGTATGGTTAGATTTGGAGATAACACTCCCAAACCTATCATAGGTAGAGGTTCTAACACTTTGGATGGAAAGAACAAGAGTGATGATGTTCTATATGTTGATGGATTACATCATAATTTACTAAGTGTTGGATAGCTACTTGACAAAGGTTATCATTTGGAGTTCAAAGACAAAAAGTGCATGATTAACAACAAGGATGGAGACATGATTGCATCAGGCTCCAAAACAAAAGGTAATTTTTTTCATCTCAATTCTGATGTAAGTTGTTTTGTTGCAAAGGTGGATGATAGCTGGTTATGACACAAGAGACTATGTCATATCAATTTTGATAACATAGTAAAGATAAGTAATGTCAAGGCAGTTAGAGATCTTCCTAGTATTGCAAGACCAATTGACACAATACATAGGGAATGTGTTATGGGAAAGCATGTAAGGAGTTCCTTTAGAAGCAAGCATAACTTAGCTAAAAACAAATTGGACCTAGTGCATATAGATTTGTGTGGTCCTACCCAAACAAGATCATACTACAGAGAAAGGTATTTCATTTTATTTTTTGATAACTTTTCTAGGATGATGTGGGTTATGTTCTTAAAGGAGAAATCTAAAGCCTTTGAAAAGTTCAAAATATTCAAAGCTAAGATTGAGAATTAATCCGGATTAAAATTGAAATGTATGAGATTAGATAGAGGAGGAGAGTTCACCTCTAATCAGTTTTATGACTACTATGAAGAACATGGAATTAAAAGAAAGTTGAGTGCACCTAGAACCCCTTAGTAGAATGGGATAACAGAAAGGAGGAATAGGATCATACTCGATACAACACACACTATGATGATTGAAGGAAAGGTGGTGCACACATATTGGAGAGATGTAGTGAATACAAAAGTCTACACTATCAACAGAACTCAATTGAGGCTAGGTGCAGACAAGACACCCTATGAACTTTGGTTTGGTAATGTACCTATAGTAAAATATTTTAGAATCTTTGGCAGAAAGTGCTACATCAAGAGAGATGATGGTGTTGGTAAGTTTGATGCTAGAAGTGATGAAGGTATTTTCCTTGGTTACTCTACAAAAAGAAAAGCATATAGATGTTTTAATCTGAGATTGAAAAAGGTAATTGAAAGTACTGATGTAAAAATTGATGAGAAGTTTATGGTTCAAGAAAGATACTATGAATATGTGTACCTATGATTGAAGATGAACCTAGGCCTAGCAGCAAAGATACTGCTATTGAAGAAATGTTTGATTGCATTGATGTCTCATGCAATGACCCTAAATCAAGCAGAGAAGAATCACAGATTACAGAAGAAGAAGACACACCTAAGGTTCCAAAATTCATATCTAGATACCACTCTAACGATGATATCATTGGAGATCAAAGAAACAACATTTTGACCAGATCTAAAGCAAAAATTCTAGCAATGGATGAAGACGTATGTTTACTTTCATGGATTAAACCTTTAAGTGTTGAAGATGCTTGTAATGATTCTGATTGGAAGAATGCAATGAAAGAAGAATTAGATCAGATAATCAAAAATGATACATGGGATTTGGTCCCTAGACCTAGTGACAAAAATGTGATTGGTACAAAGTGGGTATTCAGAAACAAGATGAATGAAGAAGGTACAGTAGTAAGAAACAAAGCAAGATTGGTATGCAAAGGATATGCATAGAGAGAAGGAATAGATTACACTAATACATTTGCCTCTGTAAGCAGACTGGAAACCATTAAATTTTTTTTGGCATACGCAACATTCAAAGACTTTAAAGTTTATCAAATGGATGTAAAATCACCTTAAATGAATGGTGACTTGAATGAAGAAGTCTACATAGAACAGCCTGAAGGATTTAATCTTTTAGATGAACTAGACATGGTATGTAGACTGAAGAAAGCACTCTATGGTCTTAAATAGGCCCCAAGAGCTTGGTATGAAAGACTTGATGGTTATCTTACCAAGATTGGATTAAAGAAAGGAGTAGCAAATTATAACCTATTCACAAGAGAGACACCTGATGGATTATTATTAGTTTCCATATTTGTTGATGACATTATCTTTGGGGGTAATGACAAGCTCAGTAAAGCATTTGCAAAAGAAATGCAAAATGAATTTGAAATGAGTATGATTGGTCCTATAAAATACTTTTTGGGACTGAATGTAAAGCAAATAGATAAAGGTATATTAATTAATCAGTCAAAATATGTGAAAGAAATACTGAAGGCCTTTCAGATGGATGACTGTAAGCCAGTATGCACTCCCATGATAACAAGAAGCAAGCTTGCAAAAGATGATGATTCCACAACAGTTGATAAGACATTGTACAAATCTATGATTGGTAAACTCATTTATCTAACTCAATCTAGACCTGACATATCTAATGCAATTGGCATTTTTGGAATATTTGCAGCTGAACCCAAGCAAAATCACCTAATGGTAGTCAAGAGGATATTCAAATATCTAAAGGGAAATATAGACTATGGTTTATGGTATCCTAAATCAGAGAATGTACAACTTCATGTGTATACTAATGCAGATTGGGTAGGTTGTATTGATGAAAAGAAGAGCACTTCTAGAGGAGAAGTATTTCTTAGAGAAAGGTTGGTTTCTTGGATAAGCAAGAAGCAGAACTGTATTTCTCAGTCAACAACAGAAGCTGAATATATTGAAGTAGCACTAAATTATTCAACCATGGTTTGGATCAAGTAGATGGTTAAAGACTTTGGCATTCAGGTTGATTATCCTATTGTTATTCATTGTGATAACACTATCACTATCAACATGTCTAAGAATCCTGTGATGCACGCAAAGACAAAACACATAGAGGTTAAGTACAATTTCTTAAAAGAAAAAGGTTGCAAACAAAGAAGTTAAATTGGACTATGTGAGCACCAAAGAACAGTTGGCAGATATTTTCAAAAAGCCCTTATCAAAGGATACTTTTGAGAATCTTAGGGAGAAGTTGGGAGTAATTACCTCTCCTGAGTATGTTTAGAAGAAACAACAAGAACATCAGTCATTAAGTGACTGATGAATGGTTGACTACTCTACTTCTTGAGTAGTACATGTTCCTAAATATCTATGGTGCCATTTTCCATTGATGTTAAAGGGGGAGTATATAGTAAGGGGGAGTATGTACTAAGGGGGAGCATATACTCTAGGGGAGTATATACATGGAACAAAAAAATAGTCAAAGGAACTGCAGCAATTTAGAGAAATCTTTGATGAGGATATTGAGAAGATTGTAAAAGAAAGAGGACACCATGAACATAGGATTTTTTTGATATCATATGTTTCCATCAATGTCAAAGGGGGAGATTATTGGAGATTTGATTCTGAGCAGTTGATTGATTGTATGTTTGTCATTGATGACAACATATAATACATAGTAGTAATTCTATATGTACTTATCAGAATGATGACATGAATTCTTGCATGGTTAGATACATGTTTTTGACATTTTTATTATGTTATGTTCATACATGCAGACCCAGATATGATGTTTCAGTAAATTTATGTAATTCTGTTATTGGCAGTTACAGTTCTGGAAGAGTATTTGTTCAGGGCCGATGTATGTAATGTAATTCTTGATTTGCACCTATCTTTAGGATATGTGTGTGTATATTCATGTTTATTTATGAGTTGATGATATTCATCCAAATGCACCAAACATGTTTCAAGAAGATTGCAAAGTCAGAGTTAATTTGGTGAGGCTCACTTACTGAATCGTCGCATCTATTCAGTTTATACTTTCGTGGTTGTAATTATGCTTGCGTGGTTAGTAGAGATAACAAGGATGCTATGAAGAGTTGTCTTACAGGTCCCATGATCTCATACTTTGAGAAAGATACTTATAGCAATTCAATTGTGATACGCTAAGTGTGAATGATACGAAAAGAGACAGAAGATGTACAGAGCAAAATATCAGATGTGGTTCATTCATCAAGAGTCTATGTGAAGAAGAAGTGAAAGATTGTAATACACTGGAACTGATCAAGATAGTAGCTCTACTCCATAGTTCATCATTAGATATAGTGCATATCTATTATACAGAAGGTTGTAGCCTTCACCATCAAGCAGTGAGCTTTTGGACAGTGAGTCCACCACCCCTAACAGGGTTATTTGTAAAAGACTCCTAACAGGGTCTGACCCTTAAATAGGTCACTATACTTATTGCATTGTAAATTATAACTCCTAATAGGGTTGAAATATCTTCTAACAGGGATTACTATAAACAAGTATAGCTCATAGTGGGTGTTAGTTCCCGCCAGGGTTTTTACCATTTGCTATCCCTATAATCAAATTGTGTGTTGTGTATTGTGTTATCTGATTAAGCATTTACTTTGTTGTATTCTAATGTTAAAAAAATTAAAAAGAACTAAAGTTACTGATAACTGATTCACCCCCCCTCTCAGTTATCCTTTGGGACTATTCTAACAAAGTTGTCACCAGGTATCGGAGTACCAGCCAACTCCACCTATAGAGTTTTTTTGGAGAATAAATTTTTTTAGCCTCTAATTACCTGGTAGTCGGGTCTCAATGGTGCGGGGGAGCTAAGTTGGGCAGGTGACTGTTGTTCGAGGGGATATCTGGTTTTTACTCATCACTTCTGGGGACTTCAAAAGGGGGTGAGATTTCTTGCAATCATCTTAAATTTATCAAAGAAATCACAAAAGCTAGATCAGAGTTAGAGTATATTTCTACTTATATTCATGCAATACATATTCAAACATCAACAATGCTCCAATGCAATAAAACAACACTAAATACCAGATACACAAAGAATCAATAATTTGTACACATCCAATAGAAGAGGGAGATAAGATCATTTAACTAAATGAAAAACACCAAAGCGAAGGACATAACAAGACATACAACACAAAATATGTTCACTAACTTTGGAGATCATAACAACAAATAACATAGGGCCACAACCTATTCTTCTTTCTTTCATTAACTTAAAATGATTCCAGCATCACTGGCGAGTACATTCATGGCTCCAAGGGAGCATTAAGCTACAAAGAATAGATTGAAAGTAAACTTCTAACTTCAATGAACATGAAAGTGCTATTTTCTATTACAACTGGACAGAGAAATGCTCAATTTTTCTGATCATTGTTAAGGCATCGGTCTTATTATTTATACAAAAACTTGACCTAATCTACATGTACACTTGCTAAAAAAAATACAATATCCATGGCCATTACTACCTACACCACTTACAATCATCTCAGGATGTACATAGTTCTGAAAATATGGAAGAAGAAGAAAGGGGACAAATCTAGAAGAATTTTCCTAGAGAAGAGGGCCATGGTACTTGTAGAAGAAACTTGTTTATCTCGGTAACTTAGGCCATACCCCTCATTAATGCTGATTGCGGCTCCCTATCTTCGATGCGTGTTGGGTAGGAAATGCGGGAGCGGTGCCTTGGGAGAATAAGAAGACATCTTTCAGAACCATCCCATCTTCCTGACCTGTCATTATCTAGATCACTTACATTCTAACCATTATTAATTGCTGACGGTGATTGGTCGGCTCCAGAGAACCTTGATGCAGATTTTTGCAAAAGAATACAAAACTAGGACCCATAATTCTGGAGTCCGGGAACTTACGCTCAAAGAATAACACATCTTCAAAACTTTTCCCTGCTAGTAGAAATATCCAAAGACCGGTAGACTTCACTATTCTTTACATTTTTGGAATGTCTCCAAAATCTAGATAATTCCCTCCTTGTCTATCTCTTTACTACATTCCCAATGGTCTTTGGTATCCTCCAACTAGTCACCCACATCTCGGGCACCCTCAAACTCTATAGTCATCTTCATGGTTTCGTGCCCCTAGAGAAACATACGGGTGAGACATGACATTTTTTCTCCATCAAAATCTCTGGAGGACTGGAATCATGCCTCCATTATTTCATCAAATCTACTCAGAACAAAATCCATCGAATCACATGTCTCGGTGCTAAAGGGATCGACAGCCAAAACCCTTGTAATGAATGTCTCATATGAATTAATGCAATTCTAATCACCAGGTATTTATCCTTAAGGGTCACTACCAGTTTCTTTCTCATCTGAACTCTAAGACCAATTTTGGAGTGTTGGGACCAGAGGAACCCGAAATGCTTGTCTCCCAAAATACCCATCTCCGTGATGATTTCTTCCCCAAAATTCATTATCTCTTCTAACTCACTCTTCCATTATTCATACTTTTCTATCTCCCCCTCCCACTAAGAAATGATGTCATTTACCTAGCCCAAGATGTTACTAACCTGTTGTAGGTATCAAAGTGTAGCTACCAGGAAATGCCTTATGGCTCCTACCTGCTCAGTTACCCATCATCCATAGCCTATGCTTTCTTCTTCACTATCCTTAGCACATCAATATTACCCTATGGGAGTGGTGTTCTGAATGTGGAGGCCTTCAAAGTAATTTTAGCCAATGGTTGTGTCAGCTCTGCAAGAAGCCTGAGGAGATTATCATTTATTTCTTTTTCCTCCTTTAGTTTTTGTGCTTGCTTTTCATATCAAGCCTCAATTGCCCAGCTATCTTCTCTTAAGAGTTCCAGTTTCCCCTATTTATCTCTCCTCCCTAGACTGACTTCTATGATGGTGTACTCTATAGCTCCTATTGTTGCCTCTTCTTTATCTAGGGGGGGTGTCACTCTTACTATGATGGTATTTCCTCCCAGATGAGTCTGAATGGTATGGAGGGTCCAGGCCTTGTTAGGCTTATGGGCCTCTTTATTTTGAGCCATCATCTCAGCCAGAGAGAAGTACTCTTACTACCACTGGTGCCTTTCTCTTCCTTAACTCCACTAGCCATTGTTGTGGCATGAGCGGTCTCATTACTAGGACTTGGATACTTGGGTCCTCGTCAGGAGCTTTCTATGCTTCCCTGGCATCAGTGGTCATTGTGGAATCTTTTTCTTTATCCCTGCGGTTTACAACTTCTCCCACCTTAGTAGTATTTACATTTGTAGTCTTAGGGTTTCCACCTTCCCCATCACTTATGGTTTTTGTATCCATATTTTTGGGGTTCTCCCCCACATCCTGCTGCTGCTGAATTCTTTCGGCAATATCTGCTGAGACATTCTCCTCTGGGGGCCTATTTTCTAGAGGGGTGAAGGTCTTTGACCTGGGTCTAAATGTTACACTATGGAGACCACCTTACCATGTATCATATCTTGGGGAAACAAGTTACCTAGGGTGTCTAGAGGTATTTGGAGCATGACAACTGAGGGTACAGTTGTTCCTGAAGGTCCTGTTTCCCTAGCTATATTTGGTTGCTCAACTTATACGTGTCTCTCCCCTATCTCACTCCTCGAGAATGGTGTTTCTTCCACACCTAGTGTGATTTCTTGTTCCTTCTCTTGGGTCTCTTTTTCCAGGGAAACTTATTTTTCTTGTCTTTCCCCTTCCCTAGGGATATTCCCTACCTCTTGTATGATAATCTCTTCCACCACCCTCTCCACATATTCCTGCAAATTTACCTGGTCGTCAGTTTGAAAGATGTCATCAAAATTATCGTGGGGAGGGGAGGCCTCTGGAGGATTTTCTATTTTAGGGGATGAAATGATGAGCTCCATAGGAATATTGACCCATGGTCTGGGAGTTGCATCTGTGCTTGGTGGAGGATTATTTGTTCCATGTTTCCTTCTCTTCGTTTGTAAGAAGGCCCCAACATCTAGAATAGTTGTACCCTCATCCTCTATCTTCGCTGCTTGGCTCATGAGTGTTGTGAGTGAAGGGGAGCCTAAAGGAAGGGTAGATCCCACTAGAGTGATCACGAGACCAAGGAAAATTTTGGCGTTGATTGTTTTGCCCAGTTGTCGAGATGACTCAAGTTGGGCATTAAGTTGTCCCATCAAAGGGGTTGGAACCAAGGATGTGACTAGGACCAGGGTGCTATCCTTTTTTTTCCCCTTTGTCTCTTCTTTGTCCTAAATTTCTAGAGCCAAAAGTGGACCTCGACAAAACTGGACCATCTTGGTGGGTGCTCTTTTTACATGTGAAAAATATTCATGACTCTGCTTCACTATATCCTTAGTGATATCCTCTATCATCAAATTTTTTGGGGTTTCCCAATCCACCAGAGAGAGAGCCTTCTTATCAATCCATTTAGATTTATATTCTAAGTCCTTCAAGGGCCCTCTATCTGATAAATCCTTTGGAAAGGTCCAGAGACCCATGCGCTTCATCATACCTTTTGTTATTCTCTTATAATGCTAACTCTGAACCTCAAATTTGTCCTAGAAATCTACCCAAAAGTCCTCCATGTGAGGCTCATGGGGTGCTGAGACCTGATGTAATGCTTGATTTATTTTTCCTAGCGGATCAAAATTGCTCCATGCCAGGTAGAACTCTGCCAGCCCTAGACTTTTCAATTTATTATCGACCTCTTTGACCGCTGCAAGGCTACAATTGTAATTCACACAAGTGATCAGAAAAGGAATGGTGGTAACCTTCTTGAGGCCATAATAAGCATGGACCTCCAAGATTTTTCTACAGTATTCCATTAAAATAATCCTATCCCCACAGTGTTTGGGCAATAGGTAGGGCTTTCTGGAGAACCCGGTCACCCGAATGTATGAGTCTTGTTGGAATTGAATGAAATAATGACTATAGGAACTTACCAAGGCCATGACCTCCTTTGATAGCCAGTAATCGACATCTTGAGTGGGTATCAAAATGTTGTAGTAAATGAAGGTATCGTTTACTCTACAAAAATTATGGAAGTTGGCTTCCCATTGAATATGGGGAAAATGATCCCAAGGAGCACTTAGGCTGGGCCTTGTCCTAAGGACACCCATTATAAGTAAACCCTAGATTCCATGTCTCTGTTGTGCCAGTGCCCATAGAACATAAGAATTCATGTAGAACTTAGATGTATTGCTGACCTTGTTCAGCTGGAAGTCCACATGATTTGCAATAATGGTTGCCCAATCAAAATTTTGCCTATTGTGGTGATGTTGTACAGAAAGTAGTACATCTAGGCTGAAAAGTTTCAAGCATGTGGTTCCTCGAAAGACTGGCATAGCAATATGATCCCCACTTGTATGCATTCTTTGAAGTCCATGCAAGAGATCTCTAACTTCATTTTCTTGTAATCCTTCTTCAGAGTCTTTAGCCAGTGGGTATTAAGGTGCTATTGGGTAGCCTGTTGGACATTGTTAAACTCTTGTAGTGACGCGGCCTGGGAGATAATGATAGAATTGGAAACCTGGGGGATTCCTAGTCCTGAAGGAAAAGTGGAAGTATCGAGGGACACTAGGGGCATTAGGTAGCCTATAGGAAGGGAAGCAACAAGTATAACAACCCAGATGGTTGTGTTGTAATGTTCCACCAGGGTGAGAATCAGCTTCGGGTACTGCACAAAGCAAGGGAAGCAAGTGGCTTTGATTATGTCAGAGGTGGCCATGTTCTTTTCCATACTATCTCCAGTGGAACGTTGATTGAACATTATCCTTACGAGGCCTTACAAATCAGCCCACGGTCTGACCTTTGTGGCCCTTGTCTTGGTGGCCACCCTTGTTGAGGTGGATGGGAGTTCAAGACTTCCAGGAGGGGAAGATACTTCAGACATATTGCTTATAGCCTACAAGACCACACAACCATTAATACAAATAATCAAATATAATATATTCTTGGGTTCTAGGGATTTCATCACCATTTTGCACCTATCCTCAAGAAGACGTTAGTTTAGCAAATGCAATAAATGAAATAAATTACTTCAAATTTGATCAATACCTGGGGGTCTCGGGGATTCTGATTCATGTGGAAAATGAGATGAAGGCTTTGGGATTACACAGAATCTGAAGTTCGAGGAAACCTCACCCCCTTTTAAATCCCTGGAAGTGATGAGTAAAAATTGTCTATACCCTCACCTGCCCAACTTATCTCCCCCACACCATCGAGACCCAACTACTAGGTGTTTGGAGGCTAGGAGAATTTGTTCTCTGGTAAACCTCTAGAGGCAGAGTTGGCCGGTACTCCAGTACCCAATGAAAACTTATCCCCTGTTGGCGGAGTCGGTCACAAATTCCCATAACCAGGATCATTATCATAACCATAACATGATAAGAATCTTAGTTTCATCATTATCATATTTATTTTTCTCATCATTCCATCTTGCATTATCCATTTCAAAGAATTTTAGGCAATTCATCCTAGATTTGTATTACAAATCCACTATCTCCACACTTTGAAAAAAATCTTGGAAAAAGTAGATTTGCAGATCTAAGAGCTCAAAACAAGAATTTCAAAGCTAGGAGAGAAATGCAAACAAACTACACATAGTAGGTAAAGGTAAAAATGACATTTTATATGTTTTCTCTTTCAATCTTCATTGTGTGTGCATATAAAATAATATTTATAATAATTAGTGGATTAGTTGTAGAATTTTATTAGTTTTAAATGTAATTTACATACACCTTTCTTTATTTTTAAAAAATTATACCCCATAGAGATAGTGTTAATATAAAGAAGAATATTCTTTATATATGTCATTGTACCATCCTAAAAAGTTAGCACCCATAATTGGATGCTCAATTAGGCCCCACTTTGGAAATTTTAAGATTTCATGTATGTTATGCTTGATATAGCTACCTATCTTCCTGGCCCATTCAAATCTTGGTGCGTTCTCCTAGGAACAAAATTCCAGGGATTTTTTTCTTCGAGGATTAACCCAAATTTGAATCAGGTCCCCATTGTAGTGTTTTGGTAGTAAATTAGATCTCATGGTTGTCTTAGCTTAATTTTGAATCTCAAAATGTGTGATGAGGTATATAAACACCCTACCTCTTCTCATTTTGGAAAGGAACTAAGAAAAACATGATTTTTCACTCAAGCATTTTAGCAATTAAGTGCATTCAAGATTTAAACGCAAAAATCCAAGATCTAAAATCTCTCCAAGCATCCAAGGAAATTTAAAACTAATACTATTCATTATATCAATATTCTCTCCTATGATGACCAGGTAGAGGGGTTTCTCGAGAAAGAAAAAAGATCCTTTGACCATCCACATGCATTCTTCTTTCATAGTAAGTGATCAATAAAGCATAACAACATTGAAGATCTAGGAGTGACATTCATAGATCCAATCTTTTTTTAATGCATCGTCGATTCATTTCAACATTCTAAGTTCAACAACTACATTTCAAGCATCTTCATGAATATGTGTAATCTTAATATTTTTTCATGAAGGTATTGGCAAGATATATCTAATATTTACCTTCATATTTACTTTCCTTTATGCAATATTATTTCATTTTATAGGTTTATTCCTATACAAGGGTTTGACCAAGGAAAAACCATTTCCACAACCTTTTCCGTATTTTTTTGTGTTTAGGTATATGTGGTGCAACTATTGGGACTTTTCCAAAAAGATCAGGATCTGTGGGATTGACTGTCAAAATTTTGGGTATAACTCCTAGGAACACAATGCTCCAAGCTTCTTTCTCTAGGGACAAAAATTCCTAGTGCATTTTTTTCCTGTTAGAACAACTTCAGACTCATTTTGTAGGGTAGTACAACCTTTGGAATCCCATTTTAGGTCACTTTAGCTTTCACTTTGTTTCTATTAGTCTATATTTTCTTGAAACAACTTAATTTTGTTTATTTAGTCATCTATCTTGCATCATTAAGATCATTTCCCTAAATTCATCCCATCCCAAACATTAAAAACCAAGGATCATTGTACTCACTTAGTTCTCAAGTCCTACTTGAGCCTATAAGGTCATCTTCCTTATGATTATGTATTAGGAAAAGGTGGACAAATCCCTCATATCACATTGCTTCCCTTTTCTTAGTATACAACCATTTTTTTGAAGTGAATAACATGGAAAGAAAAAAACCATAATGATGTGCCTCATAAATCACACCCCATTTGGTCACTTGAGTGAGCACAAACCCTCCTATTGGTTTTGTTTTTTTTTCCTTTTGTGTTTTTCCCCTATTTATTTTCCCTTTTTTTCTTTTTCAAGTTTTTACTAATCGGACTTTCAAGCTTCTTGATGACCCATTACATGCTTGAAAGCCTAATCTTTCCTTTTGTTTTTCCTCTTCTTTATATTTTTTTCTATTTTTAGGGAGCAGATATTAGGGGATCAAAGATATAATAGAGACATGAGATTCCCAAAATCTCAACCCTTAATTCTTCCTTTTTCTTTATGTTTGTATATTTTTTTATAGGTATTGGAGATGTCATGGCAATATGACACCCCTGCAAACTTGATCCTCAATGCCCCAAAGGACCGCAACCATGCAAACCCTAAAAAGTGGCTTTTTCACTAACATGTGTTGGTGTCACCTGAGTTTCATGTCTATATTAGGGTGTTTTAGTGCTCATTTGTGCACCTTTCCTTTGGTTCACTCGGAAAGAAATTTAAACCCTTTGAGAATTTTTGAGTGAGAAGAGTTTACATACTTTGTGCACTAGCAAGATCTTCAAGCCTATAGCTTGTTTCTTTTCCAATCAAACCTCCCACCTTGTCACTTTTAGGTAGGGTTTGTCATCACGCCTTTTTTTTAATTTTTTGGGTGTTTTGTTTCCTTTTTCTATCTATTTTTTCTTTTTTTGCTCTTTTTTCATTTCATCTTGTAGGTAAATAATAAATTAAATTAGGGTTTAGTGGTAGAGTTCTTATTTTCAATAAGAATTGTTGATTTAGTCTCGTTGATCACCTAGTTCTTACACAAACTCTTATTGTGGAATACATCACCTTTAAAAAATAATTAAAAATGAAGAAGTGCCATATTGGACATGAAACTTAATAGAAGAACCCTAGAAACATGACTTGTGAAAAAAATGAAAACCCTAGACTCGGATTGAGAAATTGACTAAGTGTTAGATATTTTTAATCTGACACCCTTGATCCCCAATCCTCAAAAGATATTTAATCTTTTTGTATGGGGGATCTCAGCACCTAAAATTTATTAAGGATCCCCTATCCACAATCCCCTAAAATATCACTATTGGGAAGGTTTATTCAAGAGGGTCAGTCTTTAATAATCATGCTCAATGGCTATCAAGGGTGTTAATATCCTTTACTTTCAAAGGATGACAGATATCAATACCCCTAATCCATAGAACTATGGGCTAGTTCCATTTTTAAAAGGTTCACCCCTTAAGATCTTAATATAAATGCCTTACGATGGTGTTTCCACCCCCAACCTATGAAATATTAGGGATAGAAACATCACCAATCCTCAAAAGGAGTATTTTCTAATGAAACATAAATATTTCCACAAGAGCTAGTTAGGGATGAATCCATCCCCGGTCCTCAAAAATTTTAGGGTTATCTTCACCCCCCAACCTTGAAATCTCTATGTGATGACTATTTAAGGATGGATATGAATAAATGAATGAATTTCTAGTTTTGTTACTTTATTGATGCATATAGACTAGTTTTAATTATGAAAGTAGTTAGATGAATTAGACAATTTGATTGTATTAAATCCTGCTTTTGTGTAGGAGGAGGAATGATAATTGTAGCATAAATGAAGTACAAGTTTCAGGTACATAATACATAATTGGGTCATGTAAAACAATAGGAGTTCATGAGAAGGATATTCAACCCCTAGGGAGGGTCATGTTGGAATACCTCCCTTTTCAATTCAAGGTTTCTTCAAGAAATAGGTTTCTATATATTTTTTCGGTCTCTTAGGCTAGTGATGTGTTTGTGGAGAATTAAAATCAAGAGGAAAGAAGTGTCTATGGAAAATAGGAAGAGGTAAATCTTGATAAAACCCTAGATATTAATGAATAGATGTTCTAAATCCCCACATGATGTAAGGGGGGTCAGTATATGGGGCCAAAGGTACTCCCAAACACCAAACTAGATTGCAAAATAAAACATGGAAGATTTAAAACATAGAGAGGGAGAGAAGGAATGTAGAGACTTTATTTATTCATCTAACTTTATACATGTCAGGTGGTGAGGCCTCCCTGGTTATGGCCATATACATTAAAAAAAATCAAAGAATAAACCTCATGCATGCAAAATCTACAATCTCTCATCTTTCTTCTTTTATAGTTTGCTATCAATCTATCTCATATCACATGTCTCCCCATCTATGAATAGAAACAATACATTTATACAAGATGAAACTGAAAAGGTTAGCCTAGAAAGATCTGCATAGGAGGAAGCAATGACCCAAATTTAGGTCCACACATTCCCCAATGAGAGATCCTAAATTAATGTTATGAATAAAAATTAATTGTAGATGTTGGCTAGAAGAAACAACAGTTAAAAACCCTACTTGGTAAAACGGAAATAGAAAGAACTACCGAGCAGATAGGAACAACTACCAAGACCGTTTGGTGAAACTGAGTGGACAAGGAACTAAGCCTTCCACTGAGAACTCCAAAGCAGTTTACCGAATGTCTCCACCAAGCTACTGAGCTCCAAAAGAGAAACATATTTTTGTTTGATATAGGATTTCCATGAACCCAAGATGCTCCTCTTTCAGACACTTGTGGTTGAAAAGAAATGATTCTCTAAATCAGGAGTGAGGTACAACCTATGCTCAATTCAACTCAGATTGAGAAATCCATGTAGAATCTTCAATCTATTTGTTCTTCCACTTTACCAAGTGTTCTATGTAATCCTTTTCTCTTGTGCTTCTGCCAATTCTTTGTTCGAAAATCTATTCAATTTTTTCTATTTATTTCTTAAGATAATCACTCAGTACTGTCACTTCTTTATCAAGTTTATGATACTCATACAAATCTGAAATATTGAATATAAGTGATATATCCATGTCACGAGGCAGCTCCACTTCATAAGCATTTCAACTGTCAAACTTCCTCAAAATCTTGAAAGGACCAAATTTCTTCATCTTGAATATACCATATGTTCCAATAGGAAATATACATTTCTTCAAATGAACCATCACTTCATTACCAGCCTTAAAAACCTTGTTTCTTCTTGATCCATTTGCACTATCCTTCTACTTTGGATTACTTTGTTCCAACTAATGTTTCACTTCCTCATGCAATGTCTTCATAAACTCGGCAATTTATTCTCCTTCAGCACTTCTCTTCTCTTCTCTATCCATATCTCTCAAGTTTGATATACCTCTTAGTTGTGTTCTAGTATCAATCTAAAAGGGTGTCTTTCTAATACTCCTATTCACTGAATTATTGTATGCAAACTCTTCTTGTGCTAACATCACATCCCAATTACTCGGTTTGTCTCAAACTAAGAATCTCAACAAGTTACCCAAACTATGATTTACAACCTCTATTTTTTCATTATTATGTGGATGAAATCTAGAACTATAATTCAACTCTGTGTCTATCTTTTTCCACAGTGTTTTCCAAAAATAGCCAACAAACTTACTATCTCAGTCAAAGATGACACTCTTCAGTAATCCATGCAATCTGACAATCTCTTTGAAGAAAAGATCTTTTATATGCACTGCATCTGATGTTTTCCTACATGGTATGAAATGTTTTATCTTTGAAAATATATCCATAAAAACAAATATGGAATCATTACCTCTTGTTTTCCTTGATAAGACAAGAACAAATCCATGTTGATATCACTCCAAGATTTCTCAGGAATAGAAATTGGTGTATACAATAAAGTATTTTGACTTACTCCTTTTGCAACTTGACAAACTCCACAAATCTTCACAAATTTATCAATATCCTTATACAACTAAGGCCAAAAATTCCTCTCCTTCAGTAAACTCAATGTTTTATCAATGCCAAAATGTCCTTCCAAGCCACTACTATGTTTCTCCTTCATCAAATTGGT
This sequence comes from Thuja plicata, assembly GCA_018584345.1. Lineage (NCBI taxonomy): Eukaryota > Viridiplantae > Streptophyta > Pinopsida > Cupressales > Cupressaceae > Thuja > Thuja plicata. Next base: position 2,763,246 of record MU227940.1, on the reverse strand, counting down.
TCTCATTGATCCTCTTGATATACATAATTGAAATCCTTTGAAAAACATATCTTCTTGAATGAAATAGTATTCAAACCTACTCAGTTAATCTGGAATAGGTGCTCTACACATTCTCCATTGCTCAGAAAAATCAAGGTCAGTTTCATACAAATTCATCATATCATCAAAACCAAGAACTTCAATTCTCATTTCAGTCATTAAAGATCTTCTTCTACTCAATGCATCAGCCACTCGGTTGGATACTACACTCTTATGCTTTATCACAAATGTGTAACTTTGCAAATACTCTACCCACTTCATATGTCTCTGATTCAACTTAATCTAACTACTTAAATATTGTAAAGCCTTATGATCAGTATACAACACAAATTCACTTGGCATAAAATAATTTCTCCACTTCTTTGGGGATTAAACAATAGCATATAATTCTTGATCATATACATAATATTTCATTTTTGCATCATTCAACTTCTCGTTAAAGAAACAAATAGGTTTACCTTCTTGATTCAACACAGCTCCTATTGCACTACCACTTGCATCACACTCAACTTGGAATACCTTATTGAAATCAGGTAAGGCTAACAAAGGAAATTCATAAACCTTCTGCTTCAAAGTCTCAAAACTCTTATCAGCTCCATGAGTCCACTGGAACTCTCTCTTGTCTCCTCTCATTGTCTCATTCATAGAATTACAAATAGAATTGAAATTTCTGATTAAATTTCAGTAAAAACTTTCTAATCCATGAAATGATCTTACCTCAATGACATTCTCTAGTCTAGGCCAATTAATTATAACTTCTTGAACTTCTCAGGATCCATCTTCAAACCATCAGTTGAAATCACAAATCCTAAATACCCAAGTTCTTCTTTCGTGAAGGAACACTTTTTCAAATTAATCAACAACTTTTCATCTTTCAATCTCTCCAATACCTATCTAATGTGCAACAAACTCTCTTCTTTGGTCTTACTGAATATCAGAATTTCATCCAAATATACAATCACAAACTTACCCTAGAATTTCTTCATGTCTTCATTCATTAACCTCATAAAATTACTCGGTGCATTAGTTAAACCAAAAGGCATAACCAACCACTCATACAAACCTTCTTTTCTCTTGAAAGAAGTCTTGCATTTATCACCTTCTCTGATTCTGGTCTGATGATATCCACTCTTCAAATCAATCTTCGTAAAATATTTTTCTCCACTCAAACAATCCATTATATCATCTATCCTTAGTATAGAGAACCGATACTTGACTGTGATCTTGTTAATAGCTCTTGAATCAATACACATTCGCCACTCCCCATTCTTCTTAGGTGCTAACATAGTTGGTACTACACATGGACTCAGACTTTATTTGATCAAAACTTCATACAACAACTCATAAAACTTTTGGTTGAGTTCCTCATTCTCAGTCAGTATTAATCAGTGTGTTGCCTTGTTTGAAAAAATAGCTCCAGGAACCAAATACATACAATTACTAATATCTCTCATTGCTGGAAAACCATCAAGTACATTATTTGAAATGATTTCTTTGTACTCGGTGAGAAAATTCTCAACTACTGCAGGAACTTTATCTTCTGTTTCCTCACTTAGTTTTTTAGGAATCAAAGAATAAAAAATATCATTTATCTTTAGGTCCTTAACAAATTGCCTACCTTCCATCAAAAAAAATTTCACAGATGTACATATCTCACCAATAGATTCTTCCACCAAAGGTAAAAAGATTTGTCTCTTTCCCTCAACCAAAATAGTATATTTATTAAATATTCCATCAAGTATATCATGTCTATTATATTGCCAAGGTTTACCCAAAAAAATATGACAACAATCCATAGGCATGATATCACACAACACCTTATCATAATACTTTCCAATTTTTAGATTCAGAAAAAATTGTTCACTTACCATGAGTGTATGATCATCTTTGACCCATGAAATTTTATAGGGCTTCAGGTGCTTTAGTCTCTCCAACTACAACTTTGTAACCATGTCCTCAGATGCTAGATTCTTTAAACTTCCACTATCAATAATCAATTTCTAAAATTGGTTTGCAACTCTGCATATGGTCTTGAACAAACTTTTCCTCACTGGATCTTCCTTATTTTCACTCCACAATATTCTTCTGACCATCAGGTTTCCATCCTTTTCACGTTCATTCAAGAAATCTTCTTGCATCAAAGCATTTCTTCTACTAACGACTTTCTTTCTTGTATGTGTACACTCAAATGATCTATTTCCTTCTTCTCCATAATTGTAACAAGTTACTTGGAATACACTTCCATTATAGCCACCCTGGGAGTAATTACCTCTTCATCTGAATGAATTTCCACCTCTCAACTTGGTCTTTCCTTTGTCTTGATTTGTCTTTTCTTGATCAGATCTAGGGTTTTCACCATAAGATCTACCTCTTCCTCTAGAGAATCTACCACCTCTTCCTCTTTGTCTTTTCTCGTGTCTTTTATTCAATTTCTCCTCATCTTTCAGGGAAAAATGATAAGCTCCTTCAATACTCTAAATTTTTACCAAATTTATCTCTTCTTGAATTGAACTCCTTAATCCATTTAGAAATCTTACAGTATTTCCACCTCATCTTCAACATGTATAGATCTAATATCTAATCTATAGAATTCCTCAGTGTAATCCTTCACTAATCTATCTTTCTGTTTCAAACTTTGCATTCTTCTGACTAGGTTAATCTGATAATCACAAGGTAGAAACTTTCCCTTCAATTTGTTTATCATCTTGTCCCATACCTTGATCTTGTCTTTTCCTTTCTTCTTTCAATCCAATTGAAAATTATCCCACCACAAGGATGCATGACCTTTCAACTTTGTGCTTGCATTATTCACCTTTTTCTCCTCTCATACTTTCTCATACTCAATATATTTCTCCATCTCATTTATCCAGTCTATCAACTCATCTAAATCTAGCTTTCCACTATGCTCAGGTGGATTAAACTATGGTGTGGACTTAAAATTTGTCAAAGATTACAAGAGTATTTCTTCTCCTAGATCTATCACAGGTGCAGATGTGGCTTGTGCCTGCACTTCTTCAACTTTATCATCACTAGCATCCTCAAGGTGTCTTCCTCAACGCTAGTCTATCTCAACAACTTCCAATCTAGCAGAAATCTTCCTTAGCATATCATCAAGGCCTAGATCTTCATTTTTCTTCCCTCAAACCATCCTAAAATCCTCTACAATTGTAGGTCACATCATGATCTTATACCCTACAATAATAACCAATTAGGATTTACAACATGAAACCTTGGATCTTTCCTCACTCTGATACCACCTGACGTAAGGAGGGTCGGTATATAGGGTCAAAGGAACTCCCAAACACCAAGTCAACTTGAAAAACACAACATGGAAGATTTAAAACACAAAGAGGGAGAGAAGGAATGCAAAGACTTATTTATTCATCAAAATTCATACATGTTGGTCTGTGAGGCCTACCCAATTATGTCCATATACATTAAAAACAATCAAAGAACAAACCTCATGCATACAAGATCCATAATCTCTTAGATTTATTCTTTTAAAATTTGTTGTCAATCTATCTCTTATCATCTACCTCCTCATCTATGAACATAAACAATACATGTATACAAGAGGAAACTAAAAAGGTCAGCCCTGAAAGATCCTAAAGACCTACATAGGAGGAAGAAATGACCTAAATTTAGGTCCACACATTCCCCAATGAGAGATCCTAAATTAATGATGAGACTAAAAATTAACTACAGATGTCAGCCAGAAGAACCAATAGTTACAAACCTAACTCGGTGAGATAGGAATAGAAAAAACCACTTAGCAAACATGAACAACTACTAAGACTGTTTGGTGATATCTAGCCAAAGAAAGTAACTAGCTCAAAGAGGAACCAAGCCTTCCACCGAGAACTACAAAGAATTTTATGAAATTTCTCCACAAAGATACCAAGATACAAAAGCAAAACATATTTTTGTTTGATACAGGATTGCCATGAACCCAAGATTCTCCTTCATCACTACATATGCCAAGGTGATCATCACCCATAGATAAATATGCTTCTAGTTGGACAAGGACTATACTAGGTACATTAACAAAAAATTGATGGATAAACCTATGAAATGATAGAACATTGATAAGTTGAACCTTTGTAGAGGATAGCTCCACATGTATGAAAAAGACTACATGACTCTTATGATTAATGTAGTAGGCCTAGATCCTATGCTAAGCATTTGGATCCTTAGATGGTTTTTTTATCAAAACCATATTTATCAGAAATGAGAAAACTAATTGGGGGAGATTATAAGCAATAGTATCCACATCTAATTGGTATAGGTGAAGACTAAAATTCAAGTCCAAAGGATCACTTGTTGATCCCAAAACTAGGATCTATGATCATTACCCCTAACGAACACTAAAGAGAAGCATTGAAAATGATATTTACAAGATAGTGAATGATGCATTTGTCTTTACAATAAGAGAATAATTGAGGAATACTTTATTAAAAGACTCCCCCTAGAGGAAACAACATAGTTCAAAAGGTTTGGGAGCTATATCATAAAATTCTAAACCTCCACACATATTAGAGTAGTCAAATACATGTTTCCTCCTTACAAGATACTAAGGTATCCCTTGATAGGTTAAGTCTCTTAGAATTGTGTAGATAGGTGGGGTTCTCACATAATCATTGTGAGAAATAATAAATCATGCTTCCAATTTCCAATCAAGGTGGAGGCCCACAACTATAAATATGTGAATATTTCCAAGTATATAGGCCTTGAGTCTGTAGATTTCCCATTAGAAACAATAAATATTACTCAAGATAATTTTATCCCATTGAAAATTTTATCTTTGTCATGGGATCACATTTAAAATATCTGCCTCACTCGAGGACCACTAGGAAAACTATATGGATATATATGAGGTGAGAGTAAAATATTATCATAGGATGGACTTGGAACTAGCTATAGGGGCTATTAGTTTTTAAATTTTATAAGGGAAGAATGCTAAGGATGATGAAAAAAATATGCATCTGGCCTATAACCACAATTGTGTCTTTGATTATGTCATCTTCAATTTTAATGTGAATGAAATGGAGTAAGAGTATATTTATCACCAAACCTTAGATGTCCTCAATTGTATGCATCATTGGATCTCTAATCCACACAAAATGGATCTAGTTCCTAAGGTGGAGGGTGTTTACCAAGTTCCAAAATAAAAACAATTTATTGATGGTGACGAGACTAGATAACTTTTAAAACATGTTTGGTTTGAGCTCCATTTCCACCATCAAAACTACCATTCATTTCCAAAAATTTAGGGCATAGTTTGATGCAAACAAAGCCCCAACACCTCAATGAACTCCATGCACAAGTTATTTCCTCAATAACACCTAAAAACCCTATTTATAGGTTTGAAAATTTATAATTTGAAAACTATATAAACTTTGATTTGTTTGTAATAAGGGTTGTTAATTTCTTTTTCAAACACAAACAATAAGTGGTGCTAAAATCTCAATATGTGAATGTTTGCTTAAAATTTGTCAATTTTTAAATCAAAAAATTCAAGTTCAAGAGTTATTTATGTGTTGCTTAGTTTGTTCAATCAATTTACTTGGTGGGATTATTCAATGCATATTTTTTATGGTTGATAAGGTGGTTGGATCATAATTACTTGTTCTTTGAAGACGATTTTGTCTCACATGTGTGCATGGATAAATGTATTTGTGATTTTGATGAATTATGAGATATTACTAGTCATTTGGTTTCCTTTCATTATTGCATCATGTTTAATATGGATACTGGATTCCAATTTTATATTTACATCATTGAATGATCTAATATAATCATATATACTGAAAAGTATCCATTTGAAAATTTATTGTCTATGTTAGTTAAATTTCACTTAAATTCAATTCTTGTGCGCTCTTTAATCTTGTTTGCAATTTCTTTTAAAATTATGGTTTGTTTAGAATAGAAAGTTACTTTTCCATTTTTATATTTGATCATTGCAAGTATTATCTTTGGAAGTATGAAAATCAGAGTTTTCTATAGTGGAAAAAGAGTTTGATCATTGTCAAAATTCAATGATTTAAATTATAGTATTGTATCATCCTAAAAAGTAAGCACTTGATTTGTTCTCAATTTAGGATCATTTTGGGCTTAATTTAGTGTGTTTCCTTTGATTGGGCTTGATATTGCACTTAAATGTACACTTTATTAACATATGGGTCCTTGTTTCTTCCCTAATCCTCTGTAATTTGTGCAAATTTGAGGTAGGATCTTATTTCTAAGAATCCTCCCCTATTTCAATCGAAATGCAAAAAATCCCCCTTCCTTTTATGATCTTGGAATTAGTTCCCAATATCAAATTCAATTGACCTTCTGAATCTTGCAAACATTATAGGCCATGCCCTCCAATCACAAGAAAGAAACCTTTTAGAGGGGTGCATTTGAAGTTGGACTGCACCCCAGGGGTGTAGTAAAAATTTGAATTTCCCCTAAGTTTTTGATCCAATATTGGGCCCTCGGTCCTATCTGGCACATTCATCAAGGTTCTAGATCCATGGTCAGTATGTATAATTTTGTTTCTGGATGCGCTATAAAAGGATCTCCATCTTCTTTCATTTAGAGAGACACATCATCATTATGTGCATGCAGCCATTATTGTCAAGTAGCCATTGAGAAATAAATCAAGCAAAGAATTGAGCATCCAAGTGCAATTTCAAGTGATTATAACATTCAAGTATTCAAGGTGTCTTCCATAGACCAAGCTTCTTTCCCCATTGAGGCTAAGAAAAGGAGTTTCTTGGAAGGAAATTGACATCATTTATTCATTCCTCAATCATTCATTAGTGATTTACAAAACATCTTCATAAGGTTTTTGTTTTGCATGATTTACTTTTGGTTTTTGTGTGGAGTCAAATTTATTGCATCAACATTCTTGATCACATTCAAAGAGGTAAGAGTTCAAAGAGGCAAGAGTGTCTACATTGCATGGTACACTTCATTTCAAATATAATCTTTGTTACATGTCAGAATTCCTTACTTTATATCAATTCAAGGTTAATTCCTAAACTGGGGATTGACCAAGGCAAGCCCCCTTCCATAAACAATTTCCCTTTTTCTGTGTACAAGAAGAGGTTTCAGGATATGTAGATTAGATTCGGGAATTTTTGGGGTTATCTCAAATATCAGAATGGGAAAGTACATGATAAAAAATAGAGGGGTGTAGTCGAATCCCAACTTGTACCTAAAAATTCAAATTATTTTAGGAGGCCTCATATTTTCATGGTTGGAAGTTACGGGTGCCAGGGTCTCAGATCTAGAATGGTTTCAATCTGTGACATCTCTATGATTGGAAATTGCAATTTCAAGTCATATAACATCCTAATTCATTTCAAGGTGCAAAAATATTCTCTAATCTTGAGTTTCCTTTTAGATATATCATTGTATCAGTCATTCTTAGTCATTTTCCAGATCCATAATCAATATCCTTCAAAAGGAATACTAAATTCCCCTTTTGTTTGAGCTATGCATTAGCACCCTTCATCCATTTGGTTGTGCTAATCAAACTTGAACTTAAAGGTTGGGTTTTTATTCCCAACGTATACCATAGGATCTTGGCGAGTGATCTCTACTCTTATAATTGATCACCATTTTCTATTATACATTTTGGTGAACCCAACTTATGACATTTCCTCTATTGATTTTGGTGGTTAGATATCATTTGTATGCATTTTGTGCTTCTAGATCTACTTTGTATTCATTGTGTTAATCACTATTATAGATCCATTGCATTCGTGCATGTCCATTTCATTCTTGCATGTTCCAAAACAAAAAAAAACAAAAAAAAAAATTCTTGCATTGTTAGTTCATTTTCTATTTTTTCATAATATTAGCTTGTTTCATTACCAAATGTTTGATTTCTTTGTCAAAAACTCTACTAAATATCCCTCCACACCTCCTAAGCTCTCATTTTACCAAAATTTAATTAATATGATACAAGGATTTAGGGTTTTTAATAATCCCCGTTATGAACCAATCAGTGATTCTTCTCCCAAATATTCTCTCCATCATGAAGACATATTGATGCAAGAACCTACTTTTAAGCCTTCTCTCAATGATATCCCTCTTTGGGATGAATAATTAGAGAATGATGTTTATTATTATCTTTACATGTTCCTCCCTCATGAAACTACCTTTGTGCAAGAGAATGATTTGGTGATGAAAAAGGGTGATATGATTGACAATTCCCTTAATTTCACTTCTCCTCTCTATTCCACTCATCTTCCCTCTAGAGATGAAGAACAAATAAGTTATGATTTTTCCTCTTATAAAACTTCCTTAGAAGTGGATGATGATTTTCTTTATGCTCTCCCTTTTCAAATGAATATTTTTATAACAAAGAACTTAATCAAGTCAATACCATTCAAGATACCCCTCAAACAAAACTAGTGATTATTATAAAAGGTGTTATGCAACCCAATTATCATGCAATACCATACACATATATTGAAGAGGATAATACCCTTGATGTATTTCCTTCTAAAAATAAAACCTTAGAACATAAGGATCCTAATCAAATCAACAGTATTCAATCTCTATTTCCTTATTCAAATATATCTCCAATACAAATCAGTGGTTGATCAACTCTTCAAGATGATGATTGGGGAACCTTAGACTTCACACCAACATTTTGTAGCAAATACAAGACCTTTGAATTTTAGAATCAAACAACTCTATCTAGAAAATGTGTGGATATTGATTGGTCCTCCTTAAACAAGACAATTCTTCCATTGGTATGTTCCATCAAATCCGTGGCCATAAGACTATTGAATGTTATGAATTGAAGTGTAAAATTAAATAATTCATTGACTGTAGTATTATTCAAATGACTTGTAATGATGAATGGAACCTTTTTCATGATCATTATACCTAATATATCTACATCCCTAATATGTTTCTCCTCACTATATGAAATTTGTAGCCTATTCTTTATAGACTTATTATCATACTTTTTTGTAACATAATAGTCCTTTTTCCTTGTCTCCTCACTTGGGGGAAAAGGGTCCTATTTCACTCTCCTATTTATCTCAAAGGACTCATTTTCTCTCTTTCATGACTTTTTTATTTTATAAGATTGCATTCTTTATTGCATGGATTTTTTGTTTTACACAAGGATCTTCTCTTTTTCAAGAGATTTACATCCCCAGTTGCAACTTTAAGCTTGCTTGGAAATAGATGTTTATTATAAATAGACACCACTTAAGGAGCCTAATGGTCCTTCGTTTTCTTTCTCTTCTCATTCAATGTATCCAATATCTCTTATGGACTTGCATATTTTATAGTGTCATGTTCTTTCTTGCATGGATTTGTTGTTTTACACAAGGATCTTCTCTTTTTCATGAGATTTACACCATGAGTTGCAACCTTATGCTTTCTTGAAAGTGCATGTTTATTATACAAGATCTACTCTCTAGGAATATATTGGGTTTCTCTTTCTCTTTCCTTATTTCAAGGATCCATTATCTCTTTGTTTATAATATCTTTATGTATATGATATCCTACCATGTATGGACTTTCTTATTCATGGATCTTTCTCCTTCATGAGATGAGTATCCTCCTACAATCTCTTCATTACTTGGAATTGTATATCTTGTATGATTTGGTTTATCACTAAGTAGACATAAGGTTACATTCTTCCATCTCTCATTTTCTTTCTTGGAGTTGTTATCATTATATGATAGTGCATTCTTTTGGCATGAGCTTTATGTTTCATGCAAGATACTAACATTTTTGCTTAACAACTTGTTACATGTCTTAAAAAGGGCATGTCTCTCATTTCATGATCATCTTCTTTTCCTTCCTTAGTGATTTTCTTCCTTTGCATATCTTTTCTAGCTTAAATATGTCTGATTTACATTACAGGTGACATTTATTTTACTTGGAATTGCATAAGTTGATTCTATCATTAAGGGTGTATTATATTATATCTTTCCTTCACATTTGGGGGGGGGGGGGGATATTTGTTAGGATTGGATAATACTAAGGGGGGTGAATCAGTATTACTAAACTTAATTAAATTCTTCAACCAATTAAACATTAACCATAAGCTTGTAGAAATGAAAAGAACATAAGAAAATAACATAGTACTCAAAACACCATTATTTATTGTCGAGGAAACCTTGGCCAAGGGAAAACACTGGTGGGGATGATACCCACAAGCATGCACTAAAGTATAGTGTCCTTGTTAGGAGACCTAGCCCTGTTAGGAGTTGAATATTACATAGTAAATTTCCTTGTTAAAGGAATTACAACCTTGTTAAAGGCATACAACACCCTGTTAGGGGCCATCTGAGCATAAAGCTCTACAATAAAATTCTGCTACAAAATGTTCTCAGTAAAGAACAATAACAAGTATCTCTAATGCTTAGATAGTTCATTTTTTATATCTCATTAATGATCTCTATCATCCTTTGCTCTGTCATTCACATCTATCTCATAACATATCATCAATCTATGTATCTTTTACTTCCACAAAAATATCTTACATATATATCTTTCTCTTTCACCAAGTCGGCTCTTAATGCGAATATTACATAGTCGGCTTTCAATACAAAATACATTTAATAAATTAAATATCAAATGAATAGTCAGTTCTCTTACATAGTTAAAGTATAGGTTATCATCAACCATAATCCAACTCTAATTTTTAGGATTCCATGTCATACTCCCTTAATCATTGTTACTGTTCAACTGCTCTGTATCACTATTCTGCTGCAATCTGTCTATCTTCAAATCTCTCTAAATTGTTGTAAAAATTACCAAAAAAAAATCGATCATATGTGGAGGTCACACATACCCCATACTATATTCCTCTAAGCTTTCATGTCAAACTCATCAATCTCAATCTTCGATACCCAAAATACTTTTGTATCTCTGCTTCTGTACTTAGTCAATTTCTGAGTTAGCAAAACTTAACTTTATAGGAATCTATCTATAAACCAGATGTATTTCCATAAATTAAAACCAAAAGGTGAATCAATTTACACAAAATTGATCACTTTCCAAAAATCTCTCCCTTTGGCATTGATGACAACACTTAACAAAAAGTGACTAAGTGTTCCAACAAAACAAAACTGTCTCCTCTATTTTCTCTCCTTCCTTATTACTTCCTTCTTATCTCTTCTCCCATTCCTATTTTTCTCTTCTCTTCTCCCCTTTTGAAAAAAATGACAAAGGTGTATACAAAATAATAGTATTAGTGCTTGCTCACCAGTTTCAAAATATCTTGAAAGGAATCTTCCAAGATCTTCACTTTTGTACTCCATGTTTTAAAAAATATTTGACTAACATGAATTAGTCCATTCAATGCAAATGATGTGGTCTCTGCTTCTTTCAACTCTGTAGGCATAGAATTAATCAATGACTCTGTAAATTTCTCTAAGTTTGATATATGTGCCTCAAGTGTGGATAGCTTAGGAGTGATTAAACTCTTCAACAAACTGAATCTTGTTAATACTCTCCCTTTCTCAATATCCAATACACTGAGTTTCGCCAAAATTATTATTACTTCCTTGTCTAACTCCATTATAGATTGTGAAGAGGTTTCACAACTATCCATCATATTTTTTAGATTTGCCCTCTCCTTTGCAATAATGTCTTCAACATTCTTAACATACCTAATAGGATTCATACAGTAACTAAACAGTTTCCTTCCATGTGCAATGCAACTCTTTATATTTTTCAAAGAAGTTTTTATAATGCCTAAGTCCCATGCAATAGACTTGCAAAGTTCAGATAGTTTCTTCTTCAAATAGTTCTTTTCTGCAATCTTTAACAAATTCTCATAATATCCATCAAATTCATCAAGTGTTATTTTTAGATTTTCAATGTCATCTCTGTGCTGGAAAATAATAGGTACTGGAAGCAATTTGTTCACAGTATCAATTTCCCTGGTAATTACTTTAGCCTTTTTATCACCTTTCTGTTCTGATCTTTCCTTGACTTTAGTTAGTGCAGTAAAATATAATTTTACTAGCTCATCTTCATCCATGTAGTCAACTTTAACTTCTGTTGTTTTATCTTTGCTTTCTAAAAGTGAGATGGAATATGTGTTTACCTATTTCTGTTCATCCTCTTTCTGTTCTTCCTTATGCACTTCTTCCTCTTTCTGCTCTGCTTCATCTACAATAGTGTTGTCCACATTCCTTGCAAATGGCTCCTTTTCATCATGTGATGTATCAAGTGTCACAGGCACACCAGAAACATAGAAATCTAGTTGTGAATCATCTTTGGTCTTCTCAGCATTTACCTCAGCTGTCTTTGAAATTTATCCCATTCCTAATTGTGTAGGAAAAGTGGTTTTAGGAGGTGGAGGATTCTCATGAGTAGTGTTCATCAATATTTTCTCCAGTGCCTTCTGAGTTTCCTCAGTGAATTCATTATATTTTCTTTCCATGATTTTCAGCAGTCTTACCTTAGTCCTCAACAAAGGTTTCAATTTCTTGAATATTCTATCTCTTTCTTCTAAAGATATCATAGGCAACATGTTGTCAATTTCCTAATTTCTAATTGTTTCATCTTTAATTTGAGCTAATTGTTTCCTTGTCTCTAATCTACCATGCATTTCTTCAGGTATGCTTCTCTCAACTTCCAATAGAGTCAATCTGAAAAAAAAAGTAGGTGATTTGTTAGAGTAATAGTACATTTGTCTTTATAATTAAATCACTTCGGTTTAATTATTAAAGGTCACTATTATTCTATTCACTTAAGCTTGTCATTTGTAGGTGCATAATAATTAATATGTTTATTAATTATTAATGCACAAACCTAGCTTTTTTCGGCTTTAGGATTTCTCACCTTATATGCTGCTTTTGTAATTATTGTTCTTTCACTTTTTGGGAAATATAATTTTTCTCTCACTCCGCTGAGATTTTCCAAGGCTTCTATCTCCGTGGTTTCCATTCAACATTAGGTATTTGCATGTAGGTGTTCTTGGTGAGCTGTGAAGTTGGATTTCTCAACTTCTACATAGTATTAGAGCCACCCTATCGCTGCCTGGTTTGAAGGTTTTTTGAAGCCACAATTCAAAGATGACAGCAACAGCCTCTCTAGGGTTTTTTTTTGTCATTTCTAAGGAGGCGCTATTTTTTATAGCCATTTGAGCCAAAATAGACTCCACCATCACGCTCAGAAGGCCGGAGAGAGTCAAAATACATATAAAGTTTGACATATTTGGTCACAGTGACCTCTGGAGAAATTTTTTGGCCTATTAGGGCCATACGGCACAAAAATTGAGGCAAAATCAAAAAAAAAAATTAAAAATGCATTTTTTAAGGTTTTTTGGTGCTGTCAGAGTGTGCTACCACCGTGCCACCCCACCGCCACCACGGCCCGGCCCAGCCCAGCCCCCTGCCGGTGTGCCACCCACCAGCCACCACAGCCACCACCGGCGGTGCTACTCCCAGGAGCTGCCTGGGAGCCGCCGGCTTCCCCTCCACCACCAGTGCGCCACCAGCCCACAGGAAATTATGGTGCTGACATCATTGGTGATGTTAGCGACCAAAAAAACTTTTTCCTGGCAGTTATTTTAAATTTTTTGGCGGTCATACCAATTTTTCGGTGATCAGAAAAATTTCCTAGTGACAGCCTCGATGGCTGTCAATTTTTTGCCAGCGGACAGTGACGGGCATTTGCAAGTCAAATATTTTCCAGTGACTGTGTTTTTCCAGCGAGTTGTTTTTCGGAGGGACACTTGGTTTTTTAGCTATAACTTAAGCATACGGTGTCCATTTTTGAAAAACAAAATATCTATGGAAAGGTGTTTCCGAGCCAGACACAATGGTGCTAGTATTATTCATTGAGTCAATCATTTGAGCTCTTATTTTTGGTTTTGAAGTAGAGGCTTCAGTTTTCCTCCCTCTCTACATCTGGCATTCAGGTTTTTTCCTAGTTTTTTGTGCTTTTAGTAATTGATTCTTTGCTGTACAGGGGTTAGAATTATAATTTGTGGGGGGTACTTTTGCGTTCTGTCATTTACTTTCAGAAAATGACCCTTCTACTTCCATCTTTTTCTTCTCTTAATGTCGGACCCCTTTGTGGCCTAGTTGATACCGCACAATTACCTCCCCTAGAAAGCACACATGACCAGGCTTCTCATGTCACGTGGCTTATAGTCATGCCTAGATGAAATCAACCTATCCTATAATGTCCTTTTGAGGTTCTTTAGTACAGGAATAAAATGGATGAAGCCATGGGCTTGATTGCACTGAACATTTTTGACAGTCTCCTCTTTCACCTGGATGGTTTGACAACTCCTAGGGCGATTTGGGGCAAGTTTTTAGATTTTTTTGGCATAGTGAATGAGTTTCGGGCACTATAGCTTGATCCAGAGCTGACCACTTTGACTCCTACTAGCTTTCCCACTATGGAGGACTTCTTGATGAAGTTCAAATCTCTGTGCTCAGTTTGGCAGGGATGTGGGAGAAACAAGATAGATGATGAGTGTATCTTCCTAATACTCTCAAAGTTGAGAGGACAGTATCAGATCTTTTCTTCTACTTTCTACTCCACCATGGATGCTTTGGGTGCTAGACACACCATGCCTTCTTTTGAGACATTCTATGATCGATTGACATGAGAACAGGCATAGACCCAATAGATGGATGCATCTGGCTCTTCTAGCCAAGCATTGGTTGCTCAGTCTTCATAGGGGAAACCAAAATAGAAAGGAAAACCAAAGAAATATTTCACAAGCAATGAGTCTTCCTCCAAACCTGCATAGAAAAATGATTCAAAATCTCCAGCTAACCCTTCCAAGGGAAAATCTTCTTCGAAGTCTAATGAGTCTACCTCCAAGACTAAGAATAAATTAGTTGAGACCTGTAGCTTTTGTGGAAAGGATGGACATCCCATTTCTAGGTGTTGGAAATGTTTGCAGGCTTTAGAGGAAGCCATGCAGGAGCATCACATTTTAGCTCCTTAGCCCACATCCTCCCCTGTAGGGAAAGGTCATGCTCTTACTGCATGAGTTATGACTTTTGGGCCCACCTAGATTCTTTATTTTGGTGCTTCTCACCACATAACTCACACTCAGCAATTGGTCACCTCAGTTTCTCCTTGTGCTACTTCACAAATTGTTGTTGGGAACTCATCTCATCTTTCAGTTTTGGGTTCTGGTTCTATTGCACTAGATGGGGGTTTTCTTCAGGATGTTCTTTTTGTCCCTGACATTTTGATGAACATATTGTCTATCTATTAGATTTTCCACTCTGGCTCTGGTAAGACAGTTGAGTTCTCACCACATGATGTGGTTATTCAGGACTTACATGATTCTAAGATGATTGTGACTATTGGGAGTGTTGACACTGCATCCTGACTATATAGATTTGATGGATTTGATTCCTCTACTGGCACAAGTTCCTGTCTTATAGCGCATGCAGATTCAGTGAGTAGACTTTGGCATGACCATTTGGGCCATGTCAATTACAGATATCTTCAGTAGATGAGCACACAGACACTTATTCTTGGGCTTCCACAGATTACTTGCACTGATGGGGTTCGTCAGGGTTGTGTCCTTGGAAAACAACATAGGGATCCTTTTCCTCAAGGATGAGCTACTCGTGCTTTGGCACCATTGGAGTTGATTCATAGTGACCTCATGCCATTCCCTACTCCTCTTTTTGGTGCCAGATATGTGCTCACCTTCATTGATGACTTCTCCAAGCACACATGGGTGTACCTTTTGAAGTACAAGTCTGATGTCTTTGATTCATTTCAAGTCTTTAAGACATTTGTGGAGAAGCAATTTGGTCTTTCTATTTGGCAGATACACAGAGATAATGGGGGGAATATGTGAACCAAGCTTTCAGGAATTTTTTCTCTGAACATGGTCTTCAGCATCATTTTTCAGTGCCCTACACCCCTTAGCAGAATGGTGTGGCTAAGAGAAAGAATAGAACACTTTGGGAGATGGCTAATTGTATGCTACAGTCTATGTCCATGGATTCATCTTTTTGGGCAGAGGCAGTCAATTGTGCAAACTATATTCAGAATCGGATGCCTCACAAGGCAGTTTGACATATGACTCCTAAGGAGGCTTGGTCTCATGTCAAGCTTGATGTATCTTCATTCTAAGTTTTTGGTAGTGAAGCATGGGTATTTGTGCCTGACGCTCAAAGGAGAGCGATGGAACGGAAGAGCTGACACCTCATTTTTGTTGGCTACTGCGAGGATGTTAAGGCATACAGGTTGTTTGATCTTGATTCTAGAGAGGTCCTATTTTGACGGGATGTCCAATTTGATGAGCGCCTTCCTGTAGTAGATACCCCTCTTCTAGAGTCTACTTCACTTACCACTACTCCCTCATCTCTTCCAGCTTTGTTTCCAGATGATGAGGATGATGATCTTGGTTATCCCCATTTACCTCCACCACAGGATCCTCCATAGATTCCTAGATGGGCTCATGTTATAGTTGATGCTACAGGATCTCTGGCTGGTGACCCTTCCACTTCCTGTCGCACCTGGTCTCATATTGCGGGTTCTAGTCTTCTGAGTCATGATATTTGTGGTGATCTTCAAACATTTGGGGTAGCGACAGGACATACTGAGTGGGACAATGCTATGGAGGAGGAGTATTCTTCTTTGATGAAGAATCATACTTGGGATCTTTGTTCTCTTCCTAAGGGAAGAAAGTTAGTGTGATGCAAGTGGTTGTATCATACTAATTTTGCTACTGATGGTTCTATTGATAAGTACAAGGCACATCTTGTTGCAAAGGGTTTCTCCTAGGTTGAGGGTATTGATTACACTAAGACATTTGTCCCTGTCACCAAGATGAATTCTATTCACTTTGTCTTATCCCTCGCAACTTCTCAGGGATGGCCCATTTTTTAGATGGATGTGAAGAGTGCATTCTTGCACGGTGATCTTACTAAGGAGATTTACATGGATCAGCCTTAGGTATTTGTGTAGGATTCCTCCTTGGTTTGTAGACTTTGGCATTCTTTGAATGGTCTCAAATAGGACCCTTGGGCTTGGTATGAGAAGATGGACTCCTTTCTTCTTTCTACTGGCTTCACACACTGCCATTCTGATCCTATAGTCTACATTCAGCATCTTGAGGATGAGGTGTTGATCCTTGTGCTCTATGTTGATGATCTACTCATCACAAGTAGCTCATCTTCTATGATTCAGGATGTTCAGTGTGCATTGATGGAGCATTTTGAGATGACTGACCTTTGTGCGTTACACTTCTTTCTGGGTCTTTAGATTATTCAGTCCTTTGCTGGGATCTTTGTTTTCCAACAGAAGTATGCTCTTGAAATGCTTCGGCACTTTGATATTCTTAATTTCAAGCCTTCTCCCACACCTTTTCAGTCAGGTACTACTTTTTCTACCTCTTGCACTTTTCCTTTAGTGGATCCTACATTGTATCAACAGTTGGTTTGCAATTTGTTGTACCTGACACACACTCATCTTGATCTCTCCTTTGTAGTTGGTCTTGTCTCTTGGTTCTCACACGAGCCTCATGAGAGTCATTGGAAAGCTGCCAAGCATATTTTGAGATACATTTAGGGCACACTTATGTATGGGCTCCATTACACATCAGGGGTTCCTCACATTGTTGGCTTCACTGACTCAGATTGGGCTAGTGATGTTGATGATCAGAAGTCTACTTCTAGCTTTTTATTTTCTCTTGGCTCTAGTCCTATCACATGGTCGTGCAAGAAGTAGAATGCTCATGCACTTTCATCTACAGAGGCTGAGTATAGAGCGGAATTTCATGCTAGTCAGGAGATTTTATGGCTTTGACAGTTGATGACTGAGTCTGGTTTTCCTCCTAATCGTCTCACTATTCTGTGGTGTGATAATCAAAGTGCTATTCACATTTCCTATGACCCGGTGGAGCATCAGTGCAATAAACACATTGAGATTCATATGCATTTCATCTATCAGTAGATTTAGGATGGTGTTCTCTCTTTGGAGTACATTCCCACTGATACGTAGGTTGCTGACATCTTCACCAAACCTTTTGCATCTCTGCGCTATCTTTAGTTGTATTCTATGCTTGGGGTAACGGAAGTTGTCATTGGGGGGTCTTATTGAGGCCTTCCTTCCTTCATTTTTTTTTTAGCATGTTGTTGTATCTCTTTTTGGGGTAGAGTTTTTCCCTCTGGGTTTTCTCTATTTCCCCATTTTACAAAGATTTCTTTGTAGTTGGGTACCTGATCAGGCCTTGTTGCCAGGACCCTTTTTTCCTGCTTTCATAGCTGTGCTAGGTTAGTTACCTCCTGAGCTTCACTTAAGGGGTGGTGTTAGAGTAATAGTACATTTGTCTTTATAATTAAATCACTTTGGTTTAATTATTAAAGGTCACTATTATTCTATTCACTTAAGCTTGTCATTTGTAGGTGCATAATAATTAATATGTTTATTAATTATTAATGCACAAACCTAGCTTTTTCTGGCTTTAGGTTTTCTCACCTTATATGCCACTTTTGTAATTATTGTTCTTTCACTTTTTGTGAAATATAATTTTTCTCTCACTCTGCTGAGATTTTCCAAGGCTTCTGTCTCTGTGGTTTCCATTCAGCATTAGGTATTTGCATGCAGGTGTTCTTGGTGAGCTGTGAAGTTGGATTTCTCAACTTCTACATGATTAACTACAACATCTTCAATTTTCTATTTGTCACTCTCATCATACCTGACATAGTATTTTTCAATTAAAACTAGCTTCCCTTGTTCTATAGCTCTCTTGTCTAAAATCTTCAAGATAGGCTTCCATACTTGATTACTCTTCTCAGGTTTATTCTCTTCTCTCATAGTGCTTGGTTATATAGATGATGTTTTCTTTCTAGACTGGTGTTTACTCTAGGAGTAATGTTTTCGGTTTGTGATGTCTATTTTTGTGGAGGAGGTGGACTATCTACCATTAGTACTCTAGGAGTGGGAAGGGCTATAGTACTAGCACTTGCCAAACTAGAAGGTCATTCTGCCATTTTCTTTTTCACTTCTTTCAACTCTTCTTCTATCAATCTTGCCTTAACATCACTGATGCTTCTAGATCTCTCTAAGACATTCTCTTGGTCTTCTTTAGGTTCTCTATCTCTACCCTAACTAAAAGATTCCTCTCTGATCCCCAATTTCACTAGGATCTTTCCACCAACTTCAACCTCTTTACTAATCCGTCCTCCATAACCTTCTTACATATATGGCTCAACTAGCCTCCTACCTCTCTAATGGTGTCAACTTCTTAAGGATTGGTTTCCTAACTCCCCTTAGGTCTAATCCAACCTCTATGGATTCAATTTTGTGGATCCTTCACCCATTTTCTAGTCGGGTTCCAAATTACTAGTCTTTTAGGCCTTATAGCCTTTTTAGGCCTATTAGCCCTCCTAATCATAGAAAAGGTGATTTTTATCCTAAAACCCCTTAACACCCCTAGAAAAAAATTGCATATTCTTCATGGTTTTTTCCTCCCCTTCAATATTTTCTAGGTCTCTGATTCCTATCTTATCTGTACAATGGACTTTCACCAAACCCCTAAAAATAAGGGTTTCTAGGGCATGATGGCTGGTTTGGTTTCTTGAACTTATTCCACAAATATAATGAGCTCCTCTGAAATCCTCCTTCCATAAAATGGTCTTCACCCCATGCACCTACACTCCACTATCATTGATTGGCACATACCAATCAACTAGCAATCATCATTGTTGTTGCACTGCTTAGTCACCCTAGCCAGAATAGCTAGTACTCGCCTAGGGCCTGAAAGTTCTCAAGCTTCCCCTAAACACACACACACACTCCACAAGACATATATACAAATTATATACAAGGATCTAATTGATTCCAAGTGGTTATGGAGTTTGAGCCATGGGAACACCAAGAAAAGCCATCTTTTACATGACTAGACCAAAATTGGCCAGTGAACTCACACAATGCAAGAAATTAAACAAAAGCTAACCAGAAAGAAATACTAACTAATCTAATTCCACAAAGAATTAATAAATTATATTTAAAACAATCTCTATGCTTTCATTCAATCCATTCAATCCAATCAAGTGATGGATGATGGCTCTGTAGCTTAATTACATTGAAAATTGGTTCTTCTCAAACAACAGTCCATACAATATGAAATCTCACTGTTAGATTAGGGTTGAAATAACCTTATATACTTCTATTCCACCTATCTAGGCCCTCTAGTCAGTATTTGGGCATCATAAGAGTCGATTCCTAAAATCTAGGAAAATGTTGTCATCATAACTTTTGTCAAAATGTCACATTCTCAACTTTGAGGGTCCTAATTGGTTCCAAACCTTACCAAATGACCTCAAATGACTTAATAACATTAAAAACTTAAAAATATTCCCACTTTGGAACTTTGGTCAACCCTTTAACTTTTGATTTGACTTCTAGGTTCTAGACCCCTAGAATCAACTAGACTCAATCAACACACTAACCCTAATCTTTCCTAACAGTAATCACACCTCAAAACACACTATGGACTTTATAGATAAATCCTTATTCATGAATGGTTGGCCAAACCAACCTACAAGCCAAAATGTCTAAATATCTTCCTAAAGACTATAGGGCACTCGTGCACCATCCTCCCCCCGCAACAAGAAAGTTAAGGTTCCTGTGGTGTCAGGAACTCCTCATTGATTCCATGCTTCTTGAAGTCACTCTCAGCTATCCAAGTGGCTTCTAACTCTAGTTTTTGTCTCCACTTTACTAGATGCTCCATATAGACTTTTTCCACAACTGTAACATTTCATAGAAGAAAAGTGAGAGCTTCTCCCAAAACCTCCTGATCTTCCTCTACCACTTTTGTAAGAACTTCTTCCTCTGTTATTGTATCCACCCCTACTGCTTGTTTCTTATCCTTTCTCTAAATATCTACAGTCACTTTTTCCTCTACTATCATTTCCTCTGCCACTTGAACCTCCTTTATGGCCACCTTTATTGTCTCTACCCCTTCCTCTACCTCTGGAGCTAGAATCCTACCTCTTCTTGAGTTTCTCTTCCACTTTCAAAGCCATTTGAAAACAACTAAGAATGGAATTCAGGGTAAAGAGACTAAGTTCCTCTTGAATTTTCCACCTTAATCCATTAAGGTATATTGCAACTTTGATACTCTCTATCTCCTGGATTCTTGATCTGAGACAAAGTTTTTGAAATTCTTCGGTATAGACTGGCACATATAGGTCTTTTTGCCTAAGGTTTTGCCTCCTCTTATGCAATTGAATGTCATAATCTTCTAGAAGGTAATTCTCCTTCACCTTTACAAACATTATCTTCCAATTTGTTATGGGTTTCTTTCCCTCTTTCTCCCTTTCTTCCTGCAAGAACTTCTACCATGTGAGTGCCTGCCCTCTTAGCCTTGACTTGGCTATCTTCACCTTTTGTGCTTCTATAATCCCATCACACTCTAAGTGATTCTCCATCCCTTCAAGCCATTCCATAACCATTTTAGTGTCCATCTTACTAGAGAATACTCATATTCGTTCTAGATCCTTCCCACTCAATGCCTTGAGCGCTTTGAGGAATGGTTCCTCGGGTAGAAGAGGATCAGGCTCTGGTTCTACTTCATCTTCTACTGGTTTCTTTCCTTTATCAATCCCTTCATGCATTTCTTCTCTCAACTTACTAGTAGTCTCTACCATTTCTTCCATCTTGATCTTCATTTCCTCCATTTCTTCTTCAAGAAGCCTATTCTTGATTTGTTTCTCTGACAAATCCTTGTCCAACTCTGCATTGGTCACCATGATGTCCTCACCTATGGATTCACTCCACTCTGAAATGCAATAATCCACTCCCAAGCCTTTCAATGGCTCTAATACCAATTTGATGGGGAGATCCTCTCCTAGAGCCTTCTAGCTCTCTCTAAGACCTTCTCATTGTCTTCTTTAGGGTCTCTATCTCTACCCTAACTAGAGGATTCCTCTCTGATCCCCAATTTCACTAGGATCTTTCCACCAACTTCAACCTCTTTACTAATCTCTCCTCCATAAAATTCTTGCATCTATGGCTCAACGAGCCTCCTACCTCTCCAATGGTGTCAAATTCTTAAGTATTGGTTTCCCAACTCCCCTTAGGTCTAATCCAACCTCTATGGATTCAATTTTGTGGATCCTTCACCCATTTTCCAATCGGGTTCCAAATTACTAGTCTCTTAGGCCTTATAGCCTTTTTAGGCCTATTAGCCCTCCTAATCACAGAAATGGTGATTTTCCTCCTAAATCCCTTAACACCCCTAAAAACAAATTGTATATTCTTTGTTGGTTTTTCCTCCCCTTCAATATATTCTAGGTCTCTGATTCCTATCTTGTTCATACAATGGACTTTCACCAAACCCCTAAAAACAAGGGTTTTTAGGGCATGATGGCTGGCTTGGTTTCTTGAAATTCTTCCACCAATCTAATGAGATCCTTTGAACTCCTCCTTCCATCAAATGGTCTTCACCCCATTCCCCTACACTCCACTATCACAGATTGGCACATACCAATCAACTAGCAATCATCATTGTTGTTGCACTGCTCAGTCACCCTAGCCAGAATAGCTAGTACTCGCCTAGGGCCTAAAATTTCTCAAGCTTCCCCTATACACACACACATTCCAAAATCCATATATATAAATTATATACAAGGCTCTAATGGATTCCAAGTGGTCATGGAGTTTGAACCACGGGAACACCAAGAAAATCCATATTTTACATGACCGGACCAAAACTGGCCAATGAACTCACACAATGCAAGAAATTAAACAAAAGCTAATCAGAAAGAACTAATAACTAATATAATTCCAAAAATAACTAATAAATTACATTTCAAACACTCTCCATGCTTTCATTCAATCCAATCAAGTGATGGATGATGGCTCTATAGCTTAATTACACTACAAATTGGTTCTTCTCAAACACCAGTCCATACAATATGAAATCTCAGTATTAGATTAGGGTTTAAATAACCTTATATAATTCCATTCCACCTATCTAGACCCTTTGGTTAGGATTTGGGCATCATAAGAGCTGATTCCTAAAATCTAGGAAAATATTGTCATGACAACTTTGACAACTTTTGTCAAAATGTCACTTTCTCAACTTTGAGGGTCCTAATTGGTTCCAAACCTTACCAAATGACCTCAAATGAATTAATAAAATTAAAAACTTAATAATCTTCCCACTTTGGAACTTTGGTCAACCCTTTGACTTTTGATTTGACTTCTAGGTTCTAGACCCCTAGAATCAACTAGACTCAATCAACACACTAATCCTAATCTTTCCTAACACTAATCACACCTTAAAACACACTAGAGACTTTATATATTATTCCTTATTCATGGATGGTTGGCCAAACCAACCTATAAGAAAAAATGTCTACATATATTCCTAAAGACCTTAGGGTGCTCCTGCACCAACCACATTCAGGTATAATATTATCAATTTTCCTTTTCCTCGGACCTCTAGTATGTTCCTCTCTTACCTTAGATGATTTCTCCTCATAAGTACCCCATCTTTCTTCTGATGTATCAATCTCAGATGCAAGAACATGTTCAACTTGCATGGTTAGTACCATTAAAATTACTTCATATCTCATTGGATAACACCATTTCTTCCTAGGAGTGACTGCCTCAAAGCATACACAATCATTTTCAACCATGAAACTAATTGTATCCTTGTATTTTTCAACAATGTCTTCATGTAAGCTATATTTAGTTTTCATTTTCCTCTAAAGAATCTTAATCATACCAAACAATTACCTATCAACCCATGTTTTGTTATGTCTTATATAGCTCTGTGAAATCTGAATACTAGTAGGTATCCCTTTTCTCCAACCACTACGCTGCATGCCAGGAAATTTATGTTCAATGTGTATAAACATATGCATCAATAGCTAACCAAATCTAAAGGTCTTCAATCTATCTTTATTTATCAGTTTAACATTCTCCAGAAATTGTTGTGCCAATACTTTGCATAGGTTATATTTCACATTTTCTTTCACCATTGTAATGACTCCTGCAGATACCAAATTAGGTCTACAACTATAATAGAATTTGTAGCCAAGTATCATAGAGATTAATCTCACATCTTGCTGAAAGATGCCATTTATTGCCATTGCTCGCCTATCCCATTTCGAGTGAGTTAAGGTTTCAACTTCTTTCTTCACATGTTTTTCTGCAAAAATAATGATTCCAGCGTTGTCCAGTCCAATAATCTCATCAATTAAAATACTATAGATCTTCACAGGCTGTTCGCCTATCCAAATGAACTGATCATCTACTCTACTTAACAATATCGCCATCCATTCTATCCCATCAAATTCATACAAATCCAGAATTTTCATTATGCTTAACTGATCAATTTGTTTGTATTCATCTTTCATAATTCCTTTCTCAGACATATATTACTCCATCTCAGTGTAAATCTCATCATTTCCAAGTATATCATACTTACAATGAATGCAATTCATAATATCTTCTACGTGTAATATGCTATGAGGGGTCTGATAAAATTCTCCTTTGGGATCTTCTTCACAAGACTTGAACATATGTTTCTTGAATTTATACCTAGGTCGATCTATGACATCGTAAATAACAAGTGCATCCATAGCTAGATGATGTAGATACCTCTATTCCGCTGAATTTTGATTTTTTTCTTCAATCGATCACGCACAGAAATTGAAGAGTATATTGAGTTCCTTCACTCTCTGATCTCCTTAGGTCACTCTTTTCAAATGGTAAAGAAATAGATCATTGTATGGTGCTTTATACAATTTTCAGCTAGAAGAGTTTATTTTACTCAATACTATCCAGTCGGCTATAAATCTCGTGATCACAATATATGCATCAGCTGATGTTGTGCTCTTAGATGTATATTGCATTATGTCAGCCATGTTCATGCCTAAGCTCACCCAAGCTCAATCCACAAAATTTGGGGATGGATATACTCTGATATATGTATCCAATGCTCCCCCTATGTCCATGATTGGCCAATTAGGTCAATTATGCTTTGCTTCCATCAGGCAAAGATCTAGTAGCATCTAATATCTCTCCCTGAAATAGTATCTAACTTGTTTCTTTGATCTTCCAAATTTTACCACTGGTGTTATCTTATGCTTTCTTAAAACAAATTTCAAAATCATTCTTCAAATCTGCAACACTCTTTCCAATATCACTTCCACTCTTCTAAGAATTCTTAGGAGGTGGTACTCTTCTATGGTCTACTCCATTATACCTGCAAAACTTCACTATATGTCCTAGATTATTGCATTTGTAACATAAAGGAGGTCTTCTTTCCTTTGTTACTTGCAGCTTATAATACTTCACAATGTGTCCAATATTACGGCATTGATAGCATGTAGGTTCTCTTCCATTGTCTTGTTTATATCCATGTTGATTAGGTTTCCTGCATTCTTCTTTCTTGTGCCCATAGCCATTGCAATTAAAACAATAACCATAAAAAGTTTTAAAAGGGGCATTACTTCTATAGTCTCTCTTCATGTGTCAAAATTTGTTACAACCAAATAATATACCTTTAAAGGGTCTGATTTTCTCTCTAGGTTCTTCAATATGAGGTTTTTCAGTAGCAATCTTCTCATCAAATTTATCTTCCTGATTCTTTGAGCATTCAACTTCATTGAAGCCAATACTGGTCATATCACCTTTAGGTTTTTGTCTGCTATTGGTGTGAAGTTTCTCAATGTGTTTATTTGCCTCAACAAGTTCACCTTTTATGATCTGATTGTATTTCTCATGTTCTAGATACTTGTTCTTGTAGTTGTCAGCTTCATTCTTCATTTGATCTAATGCACTATTTAGAGATTCTTCAAATTTCTTCTTAGCATTCTTTTGTATCTAAATTTCCTTAGTCATAACCTCATTCTCAAGTTTTAGGGTTTCATTTTCTTCTTTAAGTTGCTTTATCTGATCTGAATTATCTTCGTCTGAATCCTCTTTTATCTGAACCATAATATCTTGTCTTTGACTTCTAGAAAGTTCAAGTTGTTCCTTGAGTTTATTTATAAAATTATTAGCTCTTCAAATGTTGAATCTCAATTCTCCATTCTCTGCTTTTGCTTTGTCATGGTCTTCAAGTGCAGCATCAAAGTTTTCTTGCAAACTAACCAAATCCATTATGATCTCTCTTAAGTTGTTAGACTTTCTCTCCAAGGGCCAAAAACTCTAATACCAATTGTTAGGATCGGATAATACTGAGAGGGGGGGTGAATCAGTATTACTAAACTTAATTAAATTCTTAAAACAATTAAACATTAACCATAAGCTTGCAGAAATGAAAAGAACATAAGAAAATAATAGATTACTCATAACACCATTATTTGTTGTCAAGGAAATCTTGGCCAAGGGAAAACCCTAGTGGGGATGATACCCACAAGCATGGGCTAAAGTATAGTTTCCATGTTAGGAGACCTAACCCTATTAGGAGATGAATATTACATAGTACATTTACTTGTTAAAGGAATTACAACCCTATTAAAGGCATACAATACCCTGTTAGGGGCCATCTGAGCGTACAACTCTACAATAAAATTATGTTACAAAATTTTCTCAATAAAGAACAATAAAAAGCATCTCTAATTCTTAGATAGTTCCTGTTTATAGGCACTCATTAATTATCTCTATCATCCTATTCTCTTTCATTCGCATCTATCTCATAACATATCATCAATCCATGTATCTATTACTTCCACAAATAGATCTTACATATATATCTTTCTCTTTCACCAAGTCGGCTCTTAATGCAAATATTACATAGTCGGCTTTCAAAAAAAAATACATTTAATAAAGTAAATATCAAATGCATATTCAATGCTCTTACATAGTAAAAGTATAGTTATCATCAACCATAATCCAACTTTGATTTCCAGGAGTCCATGTCATACTCCCTTAATCATCGCTACTGTCCAACTACTCTGTATCATTGTTCTATTGTAGTCTGTGTGTCTTCAATTCTATCTAACCCACCGTAAACATTACCAAAACAAAATTGATCTTAGGTGGAAGTCACACATACCCCATATTGTCTTCCTCTAAGCTCGCATGTCATAACTCATCAATCTCAATCTTTGATACCCAAAATACTTTTGTATCTCTGCTTCTGTACTTAGTCAATTTCTAAGTTAGAAAAACTTAAGTTTATAGGAATCAATCTGTAAACCAGATGTGTTTCCATAAATGACAACCAAAAATTGAATCACTTTACACAAAATTGATCACTTTCCAACAATATTTTTTACATTCTTCTCTATTTTCCTAAGGATCTACTTTCCTTAGTACAGTGGCATTTTTTTATCATGTGACATTATTTTCTTTTAAAGAATTAATTGTTTTAATTCAGGATTCTCTCTTATACAAGAGGTGTGCATCCTTGATCACTACCTCTTCTTTATTTGCAAAACCCTATTCTTTATAAACATATGTTCTTACTCTATGATTCAAAATTTGTTATCCTTCATTGAGAATCCCTATTTCACCTAGCGATAGGGGGATGAATGGGAGCATTCTTGTTCTCTTTCTCCTCTTCATCCTGAAGATGTTATTTTTGTTCAAGAACCCCTCTTGATGTTATATATCCTTCTAATAATATATCTTCCTTTTGAATGGTCTCTTACCACAAGCAGCATATCCTTTCATAATTATCTATTTTCCTTAGCTCATGAGAGTCATCACTCTTGGCTATGTTTATAGAATACATTTTTGTCTAAGGATATCTCCTTGTTGAAGCAAGTAGGTATCCTTGTTTATATTTCCTTATGATGGCATCTATGTTTCCACCATAAGGAGGAGGAATATGCACATCCCTCTTTGTATATTAGCACATGGTCCCTAGATTGACCGCACACACATGCACATACAAGTCCTTATGGAAGAAAAATATTTTCCAAATGTCTGATCTCCTTTTTTATCCTTGTGGAATAAAATTATTTTCCACATGCCTAATATCCTTTTTTATCCTTATGGAAGACAATATTTTTCCACATGCTTGATCTCATTTTTATCCTTGTGGAAGATAATTCTTTTCCACATCCCTAATCTCTTTTTTTATCCTCATGGAAGGCAATAATTTTCCACGTGCCTGATCTCCTAAGCCAACCCTAAGGGAAAAACACCTTAAGCCACCCCTATGAGAAATATTTATCAAAGCCACCTTCGTATGCATCTCTCTCCCTCTCCAGAGGTAGAGTTGACTAGAATAACACAATTTTCTAGCCTTCAATTATTCTTTCTCTTTCCATGAATCACCTAGCACTACATAGCTAGCCTTCTAGCCTATGGGTTCATGGTCTCTCTATCTCTTTTCTCTCATCATTTTTCTAGTAGGATACATCATGGAGTTGGCATCATCTTTTTCATCCCTCTCCCCCTTTTCCTTGTGATCACTTATGTTCTTGCAATAGCTTCCTGAATATGATATTAGTGGATGGGATATGTTTTTTATTAAGGTAACAACGTGTTTTGAAGGGGTACCAAAACCCTTTACAAAGCACCAAAAAGATAGATAGGAAAGGACTAAAACAACAACAAACTGTCAAAAATGACAGAAAACCAAAAGAGGGCTAAACCCCTTATTAAACATTAGAGAACATTAAAAAACAACAAAATAATGAACTACTAAAAACTTCCAGCAAATAGGAGACAAAAAAATTCCAGCATAGAAGCTAAACAACTTCCATCTAATCTTCCAGCATCTGAACTTCAACCATCTGTCGTTCCATGCTCTGGATTGAGTCGCGTAGCTTAGTAATATCTTTGATTTGAACATCAGCTTTCTTTTTAGTTTTGGAGTGGGTCCTTGTACCTGGGCATGAAATATGAGTATCCTGAGACCCATCATCCTCCTGCCTTGCCTTATCATTGTAGTTACCTTCCAGAAGGGTATACAAGGATTTCAGGTTGTCCACAGAATTTTTCATACCTAATTTGCTGATAGTAGTAAGTTTTTTGAGAAGAGAATTGTTTTTTTTAACCTTGTCATTTATTTTTTTGAGTCTTTTATCAACCATGGTTCTAATATTAGTTTCCATATTTTTTACCTTATCAAACACGTCATTCCCTTGCTGGTACATGATTTGATCATTGCACATTTTGCCCACAATTTCCTCCAGCAATGAATTTCTTTCTTCCAGGTTCTTATAATTAGCTTGAATCTTCTTAATATCATCCTGAATCCATTTATCTATATTATTGATCGTGGATGGGATATGTTTGATCGAGGTCTCTTCACTAATTTATTTGGGATCTTTTCTTTTTCTTTCTTCTGTGTGTTTTTTTGTCTTTATTTTTATTTATTTTTTGTTTTGTATCCTTATGCATAGATGTTCAGTTGAGATCCTTTGTTTGGGGGCTTGAGGTCCTTAAGCTTTGTTAGGAACCTGTGTGTTCCTTCTATTTATTTGGTTAGTGTAGTGTTGTTGGACGCATATGCTTTGTAATTCATCCCGTGAGTATATTTTATTATCCCACATGCATAGGTAGTATTACTTTTCTAGATCGTACTTAGTATATAAGAGTAGGTTGAGGCCT
>MU227940.1:2718122-2728861 GCA_018584345.1 Thuja plicata | reverse complement strand
CTTCTTCAGATTCAGCAACAATTTCCACACCTTAAGCTTTGAGGACAAAGCTTTTTTCTAAGGGAGAGGGGATGTTAGGAACCTGTGTGTTCCTTCTGTTTATTTGGTTAGTGTAGTGTTGTTGGACACATATGCTTTGTAAGTCGTCCCGTGAGTATATTTTATTATCCCACATGCATAGGTAGTATTAATTTTCTAGATCGTACTTAGTATATAAGAGTAGGTTGAGGCCTTTGCTGGGGACGGACGAAATTATTGTATTGAGCTTGCTCAAAGGAGGTTACCCCCTCGAAGTGGCCCGCGATCAATAGATTCATTTTGCATTCTGCTATTGCTCTATATTCTGTGATTTCGTGCATTCTCACCATATTGCTGTAAGGAGGTTCCTCTCAAGCTTAGTGATGTTCCATCTCTCTTATTCATCGTGATCACTATCTCTCTTATCTCTTTTTCTCTTTCATCTCTTCCTTTACCACGAGTATGAGCTTGCCTCATACTCCCGCTAAAGTGGGGGATAAATGTATCATCCTAAAAATTAACCACTTAATTTGTGCTCAATTTAGTATCATTTTGGGCCCACTTTAGTGTGGTTCCTTTGATCATGCTTCATATTACACTTAAATATACACTTTCTTAACATATGGGTGCTTGTTTCTTTCCTAATCCTTCCTAATTTGTACAAAATTGATGTAGGATCTTATTTCTAACCATCTTCCCCTATTTTCATCCAATTCCAAAATTCCCCCTTCCTTTTATGATTTTAGAATTTTCTCCTGATATCAGAATCAACTGACCTTCCATATCTCGCAAACATTATAGGTCATGCCTTCCAATCAAAAGTAAGAAACTTTCTAGAGGGGTGCAGTCAAAGTTCTACTGCACCCCCAAGGGTGTAGTCAAATTTTGACTTGACCTGTAGGCTTTTCATCAAAGATTGGGCCCTCGGTCCTATCCAACACATTCATCGAGGTTCCAGATCCATGGTCATCTTGTTTAATTCTTTTTTTGGATGCACTATAAAAGGATCTCCCTCTTCCTTAATTTTAGAGACACATAATCATTATGACCATGCATCCATTATTTTCAAGCAACCATTGAGAAGGAAATCAAGAAAATTATTGAGAATCAATGTGCAATTTCAAGTGGTATTCTAGCATTCAAGTCTTCAAATATTCAAGGTATCTTCCTTAGATCAAGATTCTTTCCCCATTGATTCCATGCAAAGGGGTTTCTTGGAAGGACATTGGCATCATTTATTCATTCCTCATTCATCCATTAGAAATTTACAAAAAATCTTCATAAGGTTTTGTCTTGTATGATTTCCTTTTGGTTTTTGTGTGGAGTCAAATCTATTGCATCAACATTCTTGATAATATTCAAAGAGGTAAGATTATCTACATTATATGATACACTTCATTTCAGATCTAATCTCTATTAAATTTTAGAATTCCTTACTTCATTTCAATTCAAGGTTAATTCCTAAATTGGGGGTTGACCAAGACAAGCCCACCTTCCACATACAATTACCCTTTTTTGTGTGCAGGAAGAGGTTTTAGGAACTGTGAAATTGGATTTAGGCATTTTTGGGTTATCTCAGAGATCAGAATTAGAAATTAAATAATAAAAAATAGAGGGTTGTAGTTGAATCTCAACTTGTACCTAAAAAGTAAACTTGTTCCTAAAGGCCTCATATTTTCATGGTTAGAAGTTACATGTGCCAGGGTCCCAGATCCTGAATGGTTTTAGTCTATGACATCTCTGTGACTGGAAATTTTAATTTCAAGGAATATAACCTCCTAATTAATTTTAAGGTGCAAAAATCATTCTCTAATCTTGCATTTATTGGAATTAATGGGAAGTGTGTACTAAGAGGGGAGGGGTGAATCAGTACCTCTAGAACTTTTGTATCTTTTAACCTTTATCCTTTAGGTAATCAATTGTTTATCCAACCATTTGTTCTATACTATCTTGATGTAAGATTTATCAATTCATAAACTTAGTCAAACATGTGAACATTCATAGAAACATTTATGAAATTAATTGACACATAACACACAAGATATGATAACGCAAAAAACTCCTATTAGGAAGTAAAAACTATGGTGGGGATGGCACCCACAAATTCTTCACTATCTACAGATTGGAAGGGGTCGATTAAGGCGTACAATTTGATTAGTTCTGATGATCTACCCTATTGAGAGTATCTGTGGAGACCTGTTAAAGTCTACTATGTTAAGAGCTTTAGAAACATTGTTTAGTGTGCACTCGATTAAGAGATTTACAATTGGATGGTTAAATCCACCTTCCTTGAAAGGATTTTTACACTTTGCTTCACTTGTTAGAATGTAATCAAATTACAATTTGACCTGGTGTATGCAATATCCTATTGCTAATTACAGATCCATTTAAGATTACATGTATAAGTATATCACCTAATATTATTGAATAATACCTTTGTTGCTTGGTAGCCTCTATTCTTGGTTCTTGATAACCAAATTTACCTTTTGTTGTTCTGGTTCTTGAAAATTTTAGTCTGATCCATAGATGTGCTCATAGGCTTCATTCATCCTCTCTTCCATTCTCACATCATGCATAATGAATGATTACAACATATATTTATAAGATAGATTGACCTAATCAATTTTCACGTAAAACAATATTAACTCTAAGATCACAGGTTTACAACTTGACCTTGATCTCCTAGTCTATGTGTTCTAAATTAGTTAGACTAATTAAAATACTTACATTAATGTTTCTTGTCCCTAAAGAAATGGTTTTAAAAACAAATCAAGACTCTATAAATATAATAAGACTATTTTATCTAACGTGGAAGTCAGATCCACTTTTTGTGGGCTTCAACTGACTTTTGGTTTCTAACGGTCGGTTATGTTCTGAAGTCAGTTTGACTATCTCTCATTGTTCCTTTCTTGAACTATCTCTCAGGTTCCTCTTTTACTATTCTCTCAATTTGCACTTTGTCCTGCTCATCGGGTTCCACTGTCGGGTTCCTCTTTCTCCTTTCTACTTTGCATTTTTGGTTTATACACAAAACTGTGTCGTCGATTTTCTTTGTACTTAGTAGTTTTCAGTGATCTCTAATATCTGTATTTTCAATCTTCTCTTTTTCATGTATTTTGGTGTATGTTTAACAAAGATCTTCTTTGCATACTAATGGAAAAATAATGTCATCAATCTCCCCCTTTGACATTAGTATCAAAAACTGATATGTGCAAAATACTAACAAAAATGTTTAGTATGTACAACATATATATTCCTTAGTCATTTCATGACTCCCCCTATGCATATGCCAGTATAGTATAAGTGTATGTACATGATACTTTACTCTTTTTCACCTTGTGTTTTTATATATCATATCATAGCATTATACTCCCTTTTTTGTTATTTTTCTGTACTGTCTATACTGTATAGTTTCCTATCTGTATTTATCATTATTTTCTCCCTTTTTTGATATTAAGGGAAAAGGTGTATACCTTATAGCTTATCAAAAATTTGAGAGTGTGAGGACTTCATTTCCTCCATCATCTTCTCCCATTGGTCCTTCAGGTTGTCTAGAGCCATGTGCTCGAGTGTGATTCTTGAATTCATATCGTAGATGTTGTCTTCTATAGACATCTCAGGGGTGGCTGTCAGCTGTCTTGCTGAACTGATATGTTGTTGAAGCAGTGTTATATTTGGTAGAAGTTGAGCTTGGAACTCGGTGACCTGTTCCCTAAATTGTGTTTCTTCTTCCCACAATTCTTTTCTTAACATTTTTATCTCAATAATCTTTTCATAATGCAACTTTATTTCATTGTCCTCGATGGTTAAGCCTTTAGCACTAGTAGCTAGATCAAAATCTAACTTTGCTATCTTACCACTATGCTCCTTAGTTAATTTGTCAAGTGTGCTCAATTTTTGTATCAAGGAAATAGCTTCAACAAATATTGGATCTAATTCACTTATGAATTTTGAAAGCTTTACCTTGTTTTCTGCCACTTCTTGGCTGATCTTTTCAACAAGTTTGTGCTGATATTTCTGCTTTGGTCTCTCTTCTATTTCCTTTTCTTCATTTTAATAGCCTTGGTGAGAGTGGCTAGTTTATCAAGGATAGGTCTATTGTGATCAACATCAACATCAGGTACAATCTAATGCAAGATGTCCCTAGTTGTTTCTAGTACCATGGAGTCTCGATGCTGCTTTCTTAGCTTCTCTTATAGTGCCTTCCTTTGGCATATTTCACTGTATTCTTTAAGTGCTTCATAGTCAAGTGTAGTTGGGTCACATTTGGGTATCTCAATGATTTCATCTAGAGTGACTTCCAACTTAATCTTTTTGTATTTCTTCTTCTTCTTTTGAGTTTCACTTGAATGTAGAACCATAGCCATCTTCTCAGCTTTGTTTGTTATGCTGAATGAAGTGCTTTATGGTGTTACTTCTTTTTTCTGATGTTCTTCAGTGTATGATTTTCAATTTTGAGTGGATGTCTCCACATCAACCTTTACATTATCTGTAGCAAATTGTTTGGTTACCTCAAGAATGTCATTATTTTTTTCTCCTTCATCGATATCCTTATGTACTTCATCTTCCTTTGTCTGTGCATCCTTCTCAGTAGTGTCTCCATCTATTTTATTTAAATCTCCTTCTATAACCTTGTCAGTTTTGGTTACAATATGAGTGTTTCCGATGACATTTAGTTCATTGGTGTTGTCTTTCTTTCCTTCATCCCCAACATCCTCAGGAATGCTTCAATCTTTGTCAGGTGATTTGTCTTTTTCTTGAAGTATATTGATGGCTTGCATCAATAGTGGCATGTCGCTTGATATGTTCACCTATGAAGTGTCAAATGTTGTGTCTTTTTTTTCAGTCTTGTTCTCGGTAATAGTGACATATTCATCTTCTTCTAATTCTTCTGCTAGATCATCAGTTATGTCAATGATTGTGTTGTCCATAGTGGTGTCCAACCATGTCTCATCTGCAACATCCATGTCCTTGTAACCTGTAGTGTCCATTTATTATTTTTCCAATTCAACATTTGTGATGATGATTGGGTCTATGCTATCAGTAGCTTGATCATTATTTATTTATTGATTCTCAGTTAGAGCTCTTTGTGGCTTGGGAGTTGTATCCTTTTCAGGAATGTTTAGTATATTCCTCCATTTGGCTTGACTCTGTCAGTCTAACTCTAGTAGATGTCCTTTTAGCACTTGGTAATCTCTCATCTTCAATGAGAACCTTTTGGAATGGGCCTTCATCATTTCTTTTATTTCCTCCATTTTGGATTTGGGAGGCATGACTGATACAAGGGCTCTTCTCGGAGTGTAAGGCAAAAGTCCATCTTGCCGATAGCCTGCCTTGACGTTCTTTGGGAATTTTGTCTGATAGTTCTATAGGGAGGTATTTGTATATGCACATCATCTTTATGATTGCCTCCTCAATTTTATTTTGATCCAAGGGATCCAATTTTAACCATCTTCTGACTTTGGAGTTAGTAATTAATCCTAATTTGATCATTTGTGCACATACCTCATCAATGGTTTTAGGAATCTTGTTCTTCTCCTCGTGAACAACTTCATCTTGTTATGTGTCCTCAATATCTTCCCTTGTCCTAATGAACTTTCTTCTCTTTGTTGGCCATCTTTTTAGTGTATATAGTTTCCTTTTATAGGTCCTTACTTGACCTTTCTTCAATTTGGTGGTTCTTGAAGTTGTGGCAATTTTTTGAGACATTTTAGGACTTTCTAAAAAATGCATAGAACAAAGTTCTTAATTATCATAGGAACTTACTATTTACTCCTGTAGTGGTTACTGATCTATTTGGAGTGCTTAGGGTCAAGTTGAAGTCACTCTGTGATGTTGTCTCTTTGTGCTCAAATTTTTCTTTCATCGCTCTGATTTTCTCGGCAGTGAATAATGAAACCCTTTTGTCACCCTTTTATAGATGTTTTCCCTAAAAGTGAGTCATTAATGCTCAACCACTCCTTCCACATCATGTACAATTTTTCCATGTGTTGTAATCCCATACATACTAGTTACCAACTCTTTTCGGTTGATAATTAGTTTCTTGACCTTTAGGCTTCTATGCTTACTTTTTCTTCTTCCAGCATTCAAGAGTTGTATGACCATTCATTTTGCAAGTAGGAAATTATTTGTCCATTTAGGTTTCCTTCTTTGATTGTTTCATCTCACACTTACATTCATATGCTTTATGTCCTTTCTTGTTACATTTATAACAAAATCCTATGAATGAAGATGTGGATTTAGGAATACCTTTCATTTTGCTCCTACATACATTTGATGTGTGGCCTTGATTTCCACAGTGGTTGCATGTCATCTTTCTTGGTCTTGTATTTTCATAGACATTCTTTGGGTCAGCTTGATTGGGTGATTCTCCATTCTCGGTCTAGCCTAGACCAGTTTTGTTGTTGATTCTTTGTTGTCCATCAAGAAAATCATCCATTCTTTTTTTTCTTTCTTCATCTTTCTTGATAATTTCATTATGCTACTGTTGAATTCTAATTTCTTGTTTTAGCTTTTCATTTTCTTCCCTTATCTCCCTGATAGCTTCTATTCTTTGAATGAGTTCAACATTCATTATGTTTGCCTCCTGACTCATAATAATAATATGATTTGTAATCTCATGGTGATGTTCTGTTAATTTTTGTATTTCAGATCCTTTCTCTTGTAGCTTTTCAGTAATCTTCCTTCTATCATCAATAGCTAGTGTTTTTTCTTTCTCAGCTTGTCTAGCATTGTTCATGACATCAATCATTCTTACCATCTATGTCTCTTGACTGATTTGTAGAGATTTCACTTGTCCAACCAAATGTTGATTGATTTCATTTAGGCTTGTGATTCTTTCTTCTGATGTGTCTGATGCTTTGCTTGTATTTTATCCTGAAGACTCAAATAAATCTGGTATCTCTTCCTCATGGTAATCTATTTCATTACAACGAGATGCCATAATATTTCTTTCATCTAACAGTTGTCTCATGTTGACTCTAGCTTCTTTATACTACTCATAGAAGATCTAAATTTGTAGCTTTTGATTCTCAATACCCTTGTCAAGTCTATACTTCTCCATTGTATGATCTTTTCTCTTAAGCCTTTAAGATTTTCTAGATAAGAGAATTGGCTTTGATACCAATTTTTGGAATTAATGGGAAGTGTGTACTAAGAGGGGAGGGGTGAATCAGCACCTCTAAAACTTTTGTATCTTTTAACCTTTATCCTTTAGGTAATCAATTATTTATCCAACCATCTACTCTATACTATCTTGATGTAAGATTTATTAATTCATAAACTTAATAAAATATGTGAACATTCATAGAAACATCCATGAAAGTAATTGACACATAACACAAGATATGATAATGTAGAAAACTCCTATTAGGAAGTAAAAACTGTGGTGGGGATGACACCCACAAATTCTTCACTATCTGCAGATTGGAAGGGGTCAGTTAAGGCTTACAATTTTATCTCTCTCAATGATCTACCCTATTAAGAGTATCTGTGGAGACCTATTGAATTCTACTTTGTTAAGATATTTAGAAACACTATTTAGTGTGCACTCGGTTAAGAGATTTACAATTGGATGGTTAAATCCACATTCCTTGAAAGGATTTTTACACTTTTCTTCACTTGTTAGAATGTAATCAAATTAAAATTTGACCTGATGTATGCAATCTCCTATTTCTGATTACAGATCCATTCAATATTACATGTATAAGTATATCACCTAATGTGATTTAATAATACCTTTGTTGCTTGGTAGCCTCTATTCTTGGTTCTTGATAACCAAATTTACCTTTTGTTGTTCTAGTTCTTGAAACTTTCAGTTTGATCCATAGATGTGCTCGTAGGCTTAATTCATCCTCTCTTCCATTTTCACATCATGCATAATGAATGATTACAACATCTATTTATAAGATAGATTGACCCAATCAAGTTTCACGTAAAACAATATTAACTCTAAGATCACAAGTTTACAACTTGACCTTGATCTCCTAGTCTATGTGTTTTAAATCAGTTAGACTGATTAAAACACTTAAATTAATGTTTCTTGTCCCTAAATAAATAGTTTTAAAAACAAATTAAGACTCTATAAATAGAAGAAGACTGTTTTATCTGACATGGAAGTCATATCCACTTTTTGCGGGCTTTAACTGACTTTCAGTTTCCGTCAATCGGTTATGCTCTAAAGTCGGTTTGATTGTTTCTCAGTGTTCCTTACTTGAACTATCTCTTAGGTTCCTCTTTTATTGTTCTCTTAGTTTTCACTTTTTCCTGCTCGTCGTGTTCCACTATCAGGTTCCTCTTTCTCCTTTTTAGTTTCCATTTTTGGTTTACATGCAAAACTATGTCGTCGATTTTCTTTGTACTTAGCGAATTTCGGTGATCTCTGATATCTATAGTTTTGGTTTTCTGTATGTCTTGTCTTTCGGTGTATGTTTATTGAAGATCTTCTTTGCATACTAATGGAAAAATAATTTCATCAACATTTACTTTCAGATCTATCATTGTATCAGTCACTCTCATTTATTTTCTAGATCCATAATCAATATCCTTCAAAAGGAATACCAAATTTCGCTTTTGTTTGAGTTATGAATTAGCACCCTTCATCCATTTGGTTGTGCTAATAAAACTTGAACTTAAGGGTTGGACTTTTACTCCTAATGTATACCATAGGATCTTGGTGAGTGATCTCTACTCTTAGCATTACTCACCATTTTCTATTATACAAGTACCAACAAATGCCTCCTTGTGAAAATCCACATCATCCCAATTGACCTAAAACATTCCTATGAACCATCCTTCTATAACCTTGGAGTGGTGAATTATTTTTTTCAAGAGAGGATATTCATTATTTATTTCCCTACTGTTGCATCATTCTATCACCACGGTCAACATATATAAAAGTACATAATTATTAAAACCTCAAGAGAAGCTCTAGAAAATTTTGTCCCTAAACCTTACCATGCCTTAAAGTGATTTATAATTTTTTAGGCATCAATTATGAAGTTTATTTGGCACCAATATGAACCACATGAAATTTTTGGCCCATTTAACTCTAAAAAAAGGGAAGAGAATTGTAAATCTAGAATTTTTGTATCATGAAATCTAGTTTTTTACAATCCCCATTATGGCCAAAGGATCACATGTAACTAAAATAACCTTTCGCAAGAGAGAGAATCACTATAAAGGTTATGGATTCAAAGAATTAATTAGATGTAAAATGAAACTTTGAAAAAATGCAATGGGGAAAACCTTGTTAGTGCTACAAGAATTAGACCTTGGAACATACTAAAGTCGTGACAAGTATCCTAATCCTTTTATATGCGACACAAAATTGAGTTACCTAAATAATATTATGTAAGCATGAATATGAATTAATATGAAACTAGTTAGGAAATATATAATTTTCATACCAACACTATCATGTCCTCTTTCACATACCTCAAATGGGATAATATTTTATAATATGAGTTTTCTCTTTTCTACTTTCAAAGTTTCATTTTTATAATTTGAGGAATTTGTGTTGAACAGTTTAGATAATTGAGACAGGGAGTGAATTAGTTATCAAAAAATATTTTTCTTAAACTTAATTGATCTAGATAAACTTTAATGCAATCAAATAATCAAAATGTATCTGAACATGAAAATACATAATAACTCCATACACAATAAACACCAAATTTATACATGGAAAATACAAGATGGAAAAGACCATGCAAAATGCTAATTCTCAATAATAAAACACCAGTTAAGGTGACATTGGTTAAGGTGATTTTTACAAGGGTGGCACACTACCAAGATGCTCACTACAGGTGAGATCACTACCTATCTATCACAACCAACAAAAAAAGGCTCACTTCCAAAATAATAATAATGAAAAGGAAATCCACCACTAAAATAATTGTCGCTAATTGAAACACTGGAAGAACAAAATGGTATGTTGCCTCCATGAGAACACTTTCACATGTACAACAATATCTAGATTTATCTTTTTATATTTTCATTCCTCACACACACCAACATAGAACATACTCATCTTTTACTTATATCATTCCATGTCGTCATAATCTTCCAAGTTTGAAAAGCACAATTTGAATTCATAATATTATAAGTTGACCAGATAAAATTTGAACTATGTCACCATAAAATATTCCTACAATGGAAAGGAATGAAACATGGACCACACAAAAACTCCTTTCTCAAAATAACAAGCTACCCAATTACCATAATATGCCAAAGAATATAATTTACATGTTACAATACATACTATGTTTCTAAAGCACGTTAACCAATTTCCAAAATAGACCAGACCCAAAAGAGTATCTCATTATATTGAAATACAAATTGGACCAAGGATAGATCATTTAAAACACAACATCCAAAGTGCGTCAATTGAAGCACCAAAATATAACTTTATCTAATCAACTAAGGTATGTTGGCATTAATGAAAACAACATCACATGCACAATAATCTGTTGGAAACAATTGTTTAATTGTGTATTGTCCTTGATGTTACACAAATGTCATATCAGTCATTAGACAGAGTCTACCGAGCTCAGAATGTTCAGCAAGGTAGTTAACCGAGTCTACCGAGCTCATACGGTAAGAGAAGCTATTTACAGAGTCTACCAAGCGCTCCAGAATACTATACCGAGAAGTTAGTTACTACCGAGTTCTCCCGGTCGACAAAGGAAATTCAGTCTTTACCGAGTTCACTCGGTCATCAA
>MU227940.1:2697689-2711889 GCA_018584345.1 Thuja plicata | reverse complement strand
AATCAGTAACTAGTTGCATTGGTGGTTTTCCCAAATTGGGTTTCCATGTTATATCTGGTGTTACTTGTGTTTATGCTATTTGTTTTATGCATGTCAATAACTGTGAATGTTTAATGAATAATGATAAATTAATCTACCGAGTAACAGCAGTATATAAAGAAGACATCTAAGGGACTTGTGGATTTATTTTTGTGGTAACTGATTCACCCCTCCCCTCTCAATTACTCCATCTATATTTCCAACATAATCTACAACAATATCCCCCTTTATCATTAATGGTAACATTCATCAACAACAATAGATGGGTAGCATTTAACAATGCTTTTGTAAGTGACAAATTCATTGAATTTTATGGAAGAATTTTTTATGGAGCAAAGAGGAGGGGGAGTAGGGAGCATGATTTTCCCAATTCAAAATTTGGTTTTGAATTTGGGAAGGAATGGTGTTCTAGGGGAAAAATTTAGTCCCTCTGTTGCATGCAGGCATCCTAGAGAGACTGAGGGAAATGGGGAGCAAGGTAAGGATCCTGATGCTGGTCTGGCACCTAGGGACCCAGGTGGGGGGCCCAAAAATTAAGATTCCTCATTTCTTCAATACTCTGGCACAAAAATGTGTTCTTCCCTTTTCAGTGTTAAACCCATGGGTAAGTCATCTTTACCACATGTTAAGAACATTTCAAACCTGGCTCAAGGGATATTTTCCATTTTTGTCCTAGATCAGATCATAGATTTCAATATTGCTAGGATGGAAAACTCTCTTGTGGGCAGATTCTTGGGTGTTAGGTCAAACATTGAGGTGGTTCAAGCCTATATTAAGAGGAAATGGTTTTTAAAGGACAATTTGATGTGGTAGCCATGAATAAGGGTTGAATATCCTTTTTCTTCTTGCAAAGAGGATGCAGGAGTATTTTATGTAATGGGCCTTGGACGTTTGGTAAAAATACTTTGATTCTTCATTAATAGTACCCTAATCTCATTTTTTAGGATGAGTCAAAGGTCCAGGCCCCGGTCTAGATTAAACTTCTTAGCCTTCCCCTAGAGGATAGGCCGGAGGATGTTTTCATTGGGATTGCCAGCTCCTTTGATGAGTTGTTATCTATTGACTCTATTATGGATTCCAGGAGAAGATTAACTTATGCTATAATTTGTGTCAGAGTAATTCAAGCTATCGATATGCTTAATTCTATTACCATTCAATCTAAGATGGAATCCTAGGCACAAAATATTGAATATGAATCAATTCCTTTTTCTTTCTTTCATCGTAAGAAAGTTGGTCACTAGCCAAAGAAATTCCTTATTAGGGTTGTTCAGAGGAAGATGAAGAAGTGGGTCCCTTTTGGGAAACATCTAGAGAATTTGGTAGCCTATTCTAGGAGTTATCATCCTACAAATATTGGGTGTGACATTCAGAACCTGAACCTTGTAGAAAATGAAAATAATAGCATTAATATTAAGGGCGAGAATGAGGTAAGAAATAACTCCCCACAAGGTTAGTGTGAAGAAATTAGGAATGCTTGTTTGGATGAAACATAGCGAGAAATGCAAGTACCCACGAGCTGATGGTGAGAGACACCTGTGATGAGGAAGAGAAGAGTAATAAAAAGGAGACTTCTAGTTTGAAGGGTAGTCCAGGTTTGAGCTTGGTGAAGGATGTGGTGCCAGGTATTGCTGCACAGATTAAGGCAATTGTGACTCCTTTGCCTCAAGATATTTGATGGTTTCTAGTGAGTTTCAAGATGCTCAACAATGTATAGTTTTGGGTCAAGGACAATCAAATTTATCATAGAGATCTCTAGAGGTGGTGAGGTAACATAGTACAAGGTAGGGAGAATCCCCATAGGAGATGTCCAAGCCCCTAGCTAATAACCACACAATGAAAATAAGAAAAAATACATAGATTGAGAATCACAACAATGTGAATTCCCATAATGGAATCATCAAATTTTCATTCAACATGCCCGACTATATGGCCTTTTGGGTTATGACCAAATACAAAAAATTACAATAGAAATTCTACAAGACCTGGCAAGATCTAACTCCCAACTATCCTAGATCCACACTCTAGTAGAAATTCCAAGAAGTATCTAAAATTGTGCTCGCAAGCCACCAAGCAACCTTCTTGCTTCCTAAGCCAACATGCTACTAGCCCACCAAGGTATCTTTCACCAATATTCAGATCCAATAATCAAATCCTCATATCTAACCTCCTCTACCTACCCACTTATCACTTACAACCTATTACTAACTCTACCTCATACCTCCTTAAATACTAGCACGGCCACAAGTCAGCCTGTTGCAAATAAACCCTTACATAAAATACATATTCAATCCATAAGTCAGCCTATAAACAAATATTAAATGATATAGGATAAAGATCCAAGACCCAAATAGGTCCACACACATCCCACAATCGATCCACATCATGATCACACACCACATGAAATAAATGCATCAACTTGGCCTCCCAAATCTGCAAGAACCCCACTCGGCAATCCAAACTATCAAGTGTCAACAAACTATCAAGAAATCTAGGAATCACAGAATTAGCACAATGACCAAGATCCACAGGAATCCCCAAGTCACAACACATGTCAAGCACTATATTTTTCCTAGTTCTTCAGCAACCAAGCCTCCCTTCAGCGACCGAGTTCCTCGACCAACATTGCAACTGAGAACCATCTCACCAACCGAGTTCTCCAACACTAACGTCAAAGTAATCCAACATGCAGGATTTCCAACTACCCCAGGATGCTCTTGCATTAGACACCCCAGGTGTAAAAATATGTTCTTAAAGGATAGAAGAACATCTTATAGGATTCAACACATAAATCTCAAACTGGCTCTTCACATACATGTCCTCCAACTCTTCAACACTCTTACCCTGGATCCACTTATGCTTTCTTTTCCTTCTCACGTCTTTCCTTGATACTTCACATGTCTATTCTACATACTGATCTATAACCCTTTTAGAATCCTTCAACTCAACTCGGCTCTCAAATCTTAGGTTCCTCCTATCGAGTTCTTCAATCTATAAAGGCATCAGTCAAAACTTCTTTCCATCCTTCTTAGCAAAAAACACATTCTTGACATAATCATGCACATCCCTGCAATCATACTGCCAAGGTCTACCGAGAAATATGTGACAACTACTCATGTCCACAATATCACACAACACTTTATCCTTATACTGGAAAATCTAAAAGTCAACAAAACATTTCTCCATCACTTCCAAAGCATGGACATCTTGCAACCAACCAATCCTATAAGGACAAGGATGCCTCACTCTCTTCAAACTAAGTTTTTGAACCATCTCCTTGGCTACAAGGTTATCAGTACTACCACCATTCACAATCACATTGTAGATTTTATGAGAAGACTTACAATCAGTCCTGAATAGATTACTCCTTTGACAAGGTTCCAGTACTCTCTTACCAAATAGTACTCATCAAGCTAGAAAACTATCTCATCCTTGTTCAGGTTCATTCACCAAGTTATTATCCTCATTCACCACACCAGCTCTTCGATCACTAGTCTTCTGGGAATAGTCAAAATCTTAATGTCCTTCTTCATCACAATGAAAACAAGTACCCTTAAAGGTAACCTTACCTAACCTCTCCCTTGGCTCAACTGGTCTTGGTTCATCTTTAGCATTCATCTTATCCTTGGCTAAGTGATCTTGTTTCTCCATCCCTCAAGATCTAGCTTGATGTTTTATCTTCAACTTATCTTCTTCCTTTAGAGCATACTGATAAGAATCCTCAACCAAATCAATCTTCATCATACCAATCTCATCCTAAATATTGAATCTCAAACCATTAACA
The DNA here is from genome assembly GCA_018584345.1 of Thuja plicata. NCBI lineage: Eukaryota > Viridiplantae > Streptophyta > Pinopsida > Cupressales > Cupressaceae > Thuja > Thuja plicata. The sequence goes on along the minus strand of MU227940.1, from coordinate 2,708,069 downwards.
TACTAAGCTATCTTCTCCTTGGAAATTTCTCTATGCCCAGACCGAATAGTCAACTTATAGAACTCCTCAGTATAATCCTTCATAGAAAAATCCTTCTATTTCAAATTATACAACCTCTTAAACAACTCAAGTTCATATTCAATAGGTATGAACTTAGCCTTTAACTTAGTCAACATCAATCTCCATCTAGTGATCTTTAATTCACCTTCTTCTTCTCTATTTCTCTACAATTCTTTCTGCCAAAGAGAAGCATATCCCTTTGTCTTAGTATGTTCCAACCTTACTCTAAGTGGATCATCAATATCCTCTAACTCAAATTAGTCTTCCAATTCACCAATCCAATCAATCAGGTTTTCAGGATTCAAAGTACCTAAGAAATTAGAAACATATATCTTATGCTTCAAATTCAGTTGAGTGCTAGATCTATCCAACCAACCAGCTATGTCATCCATAGATCTTTCCACATGGTCAATTATATCCTCTCTACTAGATCCAAAAGCTTCAAAGTATTCAGTAGCTTCCTCATAACCATACTCAATTCCAACATTCTGAGGTACACCAGTCATATCCCTTATGATCTCAATGATCATGTCATTCTTCATCAAGTCCATCTTAGATTTGAATCTTCTTTAAGCTTCTCTTTAATCCTTGAATCCATGGCATCATAGACATCTACAATAACCCTAGGGTCTAATCTTCTTGGAGGCATCTTCCAAGGTCTTCGAAAACCCTCTACAATAAATCACCAACTTTCCTGATCCAAGGTCCTAGTGTAAATTGCCTCACCTTTGGCAATCTTTCCGCACACTCAGGAACTTCAAGCTCTAATACCACCTGAAATAGTGCAAGTAAGGGGATATTTCCAAGCCCCCAAATAATAACCACACAATGGAAATAGGAAAAAATACAGAGATTTGGAATCACAAAAATGCAAATTCCCATAATAGAATCATCAGATTTTCATTGAACATGCCTAGTTGTAAGGCCTTCCAGGTTACAACCAAATACAAACAATTAAAACAAAAATTCTTCAAGACCTCACAATATACAACTCCCAAATAACCCAGATCCACACTCTGGTATAAATGCCAAGAAGAATCTAAACTTGTTCTCGCAAGCCACCAAGCAACCTTCTTGTTTCCTAAGCCAACATGCTACTAGCCCACTAAGGTATCTTCCACCAATATTCAAATCCAATACTAAAATCCTCATATCTGATCTCCTCTACCTACCCACTTACCACTTACAACCTACACTAACTCTACACTAGACCTCCTTAAATACTATCACAGCCACAAGTCGGCCTGTTGCAAATAAACCCTTACATAAAATACATATTCAAGTCACAAGTCAGCCTATAAACAAATATTAAATGACATAGGATAAAGATCAAAGACCCAAATAGGTCCACACACATCCCCATGATATATCCATGTCACAATAACATGACACATGAAATAAATGCATCAAGTCAATCTCTAAAATCTGTAAGAACACCAGTCGACGAGTCAAACTATCGAGTGTCAGCAAACTATCAAGCAAGCTAGGCATCACCAAGAAAGCATGATGACCAAACTCCACAGGCATCATTAAGCCACAACACATGTCGAGCACCAGAGTTTTTTGAGTTCTTTAGTGACTGAGCCTCCCTTCAGTGACCAAGTTCCTTAGCTAACACTGCAACCGAGCAACACCTCACCAATCAAGTTCTCCAACACTAAGGTCAAAGTACTCCAACATGCAGGATTTCCAACTACCCCAGGATCCTCCTGCATCATGAGGAGTAATTTTTATGAGAACCAAACTATGAAATGGGGGGATTTTGAAGATATTAATCATGCTTTACAGGGGTGTGAGAGTGGGAAAGATGATGGATCTTTAGCTTCTGCGGATGTTATAAAATCTAATAATTATAAGAAAAAGAATAATATACCTATCAGAAACACAAGGAGTAATAAAAAAAGGGATGTGGGAGGGGTGTAGCCTTCTCTAGGAAGACCATCTAATCAAAGAAAGAGAGACATTGAAGCTAATAAGAATATAGAAAATGGAAGCTAGAAGACCATCGTAGAGGTAGGATCCTTTATTAAGGTATGAAGATCATCTCTTCAAATATTAGAGGATTAAACAATCCTCATAAGCAAGATCTTGTTAGGAAATTGATTAGAGATAATAAGCCTAATATTTTTTGATCTAAAAAATTAAAATGCCTAAGGAGAAATTTGAAAGCTTAAGGTTCTTTAAAAATGGTAAAATCTATGGGGGTGACTTTGAAGGGGCTTTAGGGGGTATTGCTACCCTTTGTAACTATGATAATATTAAAGGTGATGTTATCTACCAGGGAAACAATTTGGCCTATGTCAAATTTAGTCACATCAAGGATGAAACTTCTTGGGTTCTGGTCAACATCTATGCTCCTAACACCAAATCTGGGAGAAATTATTTTTGGAATAATTTATCTCATCTACAAATAAGTTTTGATTCAGAAGGATGGACTATCATGGGAGATTTTAATATACCCTTGAAAGAAAATCAAAAAATGGGGGGAAGTCAATTGAACATAGATAGTACAATGGACTTGATGAATTTCACTGATGAGAATGCCATGTATGATGTTGAATTATAGGGAACTAACTACACTTCTACTAATAGAAGAAGTGGAAAGGATTTGATTCAAGTGAGACTTGACAGAGATTTTTTTTAATAATGATTGATTTTTGCACTATTTATGCTCTTTGTCTGCTCATGTGGGGGCTGGATGAGACCACCACCCTATCACTTTTTTTTTCTGATCCCATATCTATGAAAAGGAATTTTCCTTATAGGTTTGAGAAGATGTAGACTTTGCATCCACAACTGGATCAAAAAATGGAGGAATGGTGGAAGATTAGGATTGAAGGAACATCTATGTTCATTCTTGCTAAAAAATTGAAATAGGTGAAGGAAAATATTAAAATATGGAATAAGGAAAATTTTGGCAATATATTTTCCTCTAAGACTAATATTAGTATGGAACTAAACCCTGTATACACCCTAAAATGTTTGCCTAGACTATGGGCCCCATTTATCATTTTATCATTTTATCAAATTCCCGAATCAATGCTTTGCAACATTTTCAATTCAAATCAATTTCCTTGATCAAATCATAATTAATTCAATTATTTCAATGTTTCCTAAGGTTTGATCATTTTTATTTAATTAAAAGATTTAATCTCCCTTTTAATTAAATAAAATTCATCTTATTTAATTAAAATAAATTCCTCCCATTTAATTAAATAAAATTCTTCTAATTTATTTAATTAAAAGAAAACCCCTCTTTTAATTAAATAAATAAAAACCCCCACTTAAATCCCTCTTTGTTGAAAAAGGAAATAAATTAAATAAAAATAAATAAAGTTCATTTTCTTGACACATCTTCCTAAGTGGTGGGCTTTTTGCCTCTTAATCATAGCCTTTGATTTTTGCCTCTTAATCTCTACCATTCACTTTTCTTTCTAAGGAACCCTCTCCTTCTCATTTAGGATCCCACTTTTTTTGTATTGTTATGCTGAAGTTTTGGAGAGCAATTTTGGAGGAGAATTTGAGCACTCAAGCTTGGATATTGCAACTTCTCTCTTCTTGTCTTCTTCTTACATCCATGGATATTCATGTATATCAGATTCATATTAGATTAAATTCATATTTACTTCCATAGATACGCAGAGTTTCATCGCGCGGCTCTATGCAAATTTTTGCGCAGACTTTGGTGACATGCAGTGATCTATTACTGTTTACTATTTTCTGCATTTTTTTGTTGTCTATGTGTTTCTTCGCATGAGATTCTCTAAATCTTTGCATGGCACTTTGTGAATCTTCACACGACACTCTAAGAATCTTCGCACTAGATTTCACACCAGAGATCTAATTTTTATTGCTATATTATATATATTTGATCTCTAACCACTAATGTTTACTATTTCTGGTGGTTTCTGATTTGTTGTTGTTGTTGTTGCTGATTTGGACTTGTGTAGATAAACAACAAAACATTCAAATTTCTTTGGACTTGAGGTACTTTTTTGCATCTCTATAACATTTGTATTTTGGAAATAAAAATGAACCTCTCATGTGTTTAGCTTAAGTGTTTCTTGCTTTCATAGATCACATTTCCAATTGGTGCTCTAAAGAACGAACCTATATTTTCTTTCTTGCATATATGTTTCACATAGTAATTAGGCCCTATGAACACTATTTGTGGTGATCTTGAGAGAGTGGGATTCATTCTCTTGTCTTACATGTGAAGCTCTTCTTGATGATAGATCCCCTTGTAGGTAGGGAAGGATTTGTCATTATTTCAAACTTGGTTTAGTCTTCAACTTTGATTGGTACTTTCTCTCTTGAGATCGGTGGTCATTATTGTTGACATATGAACCTTGGGTGAGGTAATTTCAAATTAGTGTCTCAATTAATCTTTCTTGCTATGTTTGGTTGAGGTGAAGAGGCTAGAGGATTATGCTCTTTTCCCTTTTGGGAGAATTAGAAACTTAGAACCCTTGAATCTGAACTAAGTCCCCATGTGGTCCATATTGTGAGTCTTCCTTGTTAGAGAGGGTTAACCGTAGTGGACACTCCCTTTATTGGGTAAACCATGTGGACGGAACCTCAAGCAGTAATAGCCATTTTTGCTATGGTAGCAACAACCGATATATAAATTTCCTTATGGAAGAAATCTCCATGGATGTGGTTTCTTGTTGGGTTGTCAGATCTCCTCAGCATCTCTTGATTGATTAAATTCTCAGACTGTGTCAAAACCTCGGTGCACCGGGATTGGATTTTACCTACTTGAGATTGCAAAAGTTGCAGAGTCAAACCATTACTATGAACCATAGTGCAACCAACTTTTTCTTTTCTAGGACTATGTGCATGATTAAAAAACATTTTGAGAACATACACAAGTAGAATCTTTAGGGAGTAGAAATACTATAACACTATTCTTGTTCATGTGCAAGGTTTCTTTGTCCCTTGCTCATTATTTGAAGACATTTTTGAACTCCCTGATTGTTGTCTTGCGTTCCTGATCCATGAAAAAAATATGTTAATGCATCTAGTTGGTTATTTAAAAATGAACAAGACTAAGTTATGTGTCCTTCCCTCATGCGAGAAAACATTTTTTTACGCGGCCCTATGTCCTTCTTTGCATGATACTATGAGAATCATCGCGCGATATCCTGCTTGTTTCTGTCAAATTTGTTGTCATTCTATCAAACCAATTCTATTTTCCTCGCATTACACTACAAAAATTCGTGCCACCCTGTGAGAATCCTTGCACGAGAAATCATTTCGTCATGCAAAATCTAACCTCTATTGCCAAACTAGTGAGCTATTTGTTGTCATTATCAAATTTCTTAGCCTGGTGTCCTATCATTTTCCCATTTCCTTGGTTGATTCGAGTCGGATTAGGCAACTTACCCTGCTGTTAGAAGCTTGTTTATCTTTGGATTCTTGCATTTTGACCTCTTGGATTAGTAACATTTTATTTCACAAGTGACCTTGCTTGGAGTTGGTAAGCTAGAAACCATCCTTGTTGAAAACATAAAGCTTTAGATTCTTTGATAACACACTTGGATATTTTTGGTAATATCTTGTCCATTCACTTTCATATATTCAATTTCAATCAATATAACTTGGGTAAGATCATCCTCCTAATCCATATATGCTAGGATACTTATCCAAAATTTGGGCACCTCTGTGGCAGTGTTGGCTTACGCCTCTTGAAAATTCTATCTTATCACCTCTCTTTTTGGAAAATTTAATGCCTTTACTATCCTAGTTTGATACAAATGTCTCTTAGGGTCATCCTATCAACTAGTACCTTTTCTTTCATGCCAGTTACAACAAGATATCAAGTAAATCAAGGAAAATGACCTCAAGTGGTTTTTAACCAATTACTCTTAGTTCAAACTCACCAAAAATATAAGGGAAAAGAACCTATATTTGATCAATCACCTAAGAAAAACTTGAAAGTGTGGTTTGATTCCAAGAATCACCTTAGTGAGTTGGGTACCCCCTTAGCATCTTCTCACTCTTCTATGGATATGAGTTACAAAATAACTCGATGAGAGAGAGAAGACATGGATAAATGTCTTGATGATATATTTGTGAAGCATAGAGATGTTATTTCATTTGGTGGTTCCTCTCATAACATTCGACCAGCTCCACCCCTTATCTCAACAAGATATCTAGATGCACACCAAAAGGCTGAGAGAGAGAGAGAGGTAAAATAAAATCTTATGAGGATGAGTTATCACAACATGAGAACCAAGAAGATGAGCTTTATGAAACTCATGTTAATGCAACCTATACCAACAACTTGTTTCAAAATTCAAGACCAAGTTCACCACTCAAGACATCTTCAAGATACATGAGTGAAAGACTTAAGAGGATTGAGCATGAAAAGAAAGCCTTCCTAGATGAACAAGTTGCAAAGGAAGAAAAATTTAGACTCCTAGAGTTGGAGAGACAGACTTTGGTAGAAATACAAAAGAAAGCCTTTCAAGAACAACAAGATAGGCTCTTGGCTTAGTGACTCAATGACCAATTCAATAACATGCGTGCTAGTGGTGGAAATAGCTCTCCTCCATCCACTCCTCCAAGATCTTCAGAAAGTAGAAGAAATTCAAGAACACCCTCATGATCTCCTAGCCCTAGAGGAAGAAGGGATTCTAGACATGATCATTATAGGAGACAAATACCTCCTAGGAACTCAAGACAACCTTCACAACGTGCTCATCATATTTCACTGTATGGGGATAGTAGCTTGAATTTTGACTGCAACTCCCAAGACTTCATGAAAATGCAACAAGAACCACTTTTCCAGTAGTATGTGGAGAAATATCTAGAGCAAAACAAAGATAAGTTCCTAGAGAGTTTGATAAACAAGGGTGCTAGAGTCCCTTACAACTTTGATGTGGACAAAAAGATTAAGAAGCAAGGGCCATCTCAAGAGGAAGAGCTCAAGGAACTTAAGAGCATGGTGGAAAAGATGATGGCACCTAAGAATTAATTTTCACTAGATTCAATTTGTCCTAATCCTTTTGATAAGAGTGTTGACATGAAAGAGTTCCCTAGAAAGGTTGAACGTCTTCAATATGAAAAATATGATGGAAATGGAGATCCACATGATCATGTGCGGCAGTTTTATACCACAAATTTTGAGTTCCACCAAGATGACTCTTATCTTATGAGATTATTCCCAAGGAGTCTAAAAGTTCAAGCAATGGAATGGTTCACCAATATAACTCCCCCCATCAAGACTTTTAAAGAGCTTGTTCATAGATTTGTTCAACACTATGCATACAACCTTTCAAGATCAATCACTATGTTGGACTTATGCAATTTAAAACAAAGTCAAGGGGAATCCTTTGTCACTTTCTTGCAAAGGTGGAGACGACAGTGCTCTTGATATTCTAGAACCATTCTGAAAAATGAAAATATTTATATCCTTGTTAGCAACTTGGTTCCCGAAATGCGGTATGAAGTTAGAAAAATAGTTTTTGATTCCATTGATACCATGGTTGAAACCGCATGTAGGATTGAGGATTTTTTAAAAGAACAAGGAATTTTGACCAAACATGGAAATAACAACAACAACAATGGTCAAAATAATAACAACTCTAACAAGGATAAAGGGAATAACTCACAATGGAATAGGAACAAAAAAGTGGCAAATGATGGAGTTGTGGAATCCTCTCAACCAAAAGATCAAACTATGCTCCACTTGTCTAGTGTTGTTCAAGCTATGAAGCTCAACACATCTAATCAAAAAGAGAGTAAGCCAAGATACCAAGATAAGCCTAAGAGAGAAAGACGTCAATTTGCAAAACTTGGTGATTCATATGAGGATATTTTAAAGACGCTCATTGCCAACAATATTGTACATCCTCAAGAACCTCTGAAGTTTCATATACCTGATGTTAAGCCACAATGGTAAGATGAGAAGGCCTTTTTCATATTTCACAATGGAATTGGACATAACATTAAAAACTTCTACAAACTTAGGCATATTATTCAAGATCTCATTGAGAATGGAAAACTTAAGATAGATGGATTGAACACTAATGCCAAACATAAGGCATTCAAGGAACCGTTGCCCAAATATGAGAAGGGGGAAACCTCTAAAGTTAAGAATGGAAAAGTTGAGATCAACTACACTTACATAGATGCGGAGAATACTATCAACATGCTTGAATTTGTAGAAGAGAAAGTCAATATGATGAGGGGTAGAGATCCCTATGGTTATTATCTAGATGTGGACTCTCCTCCTATCTTTGATGAAGATCCCATTGTGGTGCTAAGGGGTCCCAACTCTAGAGTGTCATCGCAAGCCCTCAATGCTATCACATGAAGTCAAGGTCCCATTGTCATTAGAGGACCTAATTCCAGTTAGTCAAGTAAACCAAAGAAAGTGGCATCCAAGAATGTCACCTTGAAGCCAGCAGTCAATCCTAAGTCAAGTTATAGCCTTGTAGCTCAGTTACAAAGAACCCCAGCTCACATTCTGATCTTTGAGCTCTTAGAGTTGTCTCCAAGACACAAGCAAGTCCTTGAGGATGCTTTGTGCATGGCAAACATCCCAAATAATTTAGATGTCAATCAATTATAGAACATGGTTAACCACATTGCTAGCCCTCATTACCTTACCTTTTCGGAGGATGATGATAAAGCCTTGAGCCACCCACATAATATTTCTCTCCATATTGAGGTCATGATCCACAAAACCCATGTCAGGCATGTGTTGATAGATGGGGGTGTTGGGCTGAATATTTGTTCCTTCAGTTTCTTAAAAGAGTTGGGTTATTCTAACAAAGTCATAGATACCAGAAAAAAGATTACGATCAAAGCCTGTGATGAGATAGAAAGAAGTTCCAAGGGGTTGGCTATCCTTCCTATTAGGATTGGCCCTATTGAAAAGGATATCTTATTCCAAGTAGTTGATGTTTGACCCCTTGCATATAATATTTTTCTTGGTAGACCATGGATTCATGATATGCAAGCAGTGTCATCTACCTACCATCAATGTGTTAAGTTCCCCTACAATGGAACAGAGGTTTGTATACCTGGGGATAAAACTTTATCTGTCAATTCCATTTCAGAAGGAACTCATGTTCCCCTCAATAGAGAAGAAGAATATTTCTATGCAACCTTAGTTGAATGTAAAGACAAGCTCAAGTCAATAGACCTTGGCATGGGGGGTATCAGCTCAACTCCCTCACAACACTCCCAGTCTCACCTCAGTCTTACAGAAAGCCTTCACAAGAAAAGAAACCTTCTTCTTCAGCTATGACATTATTTGGCACATTTGTAGAGTCCTCGGTGCCTATCCAAGATGAGAAAGAAGAAAAATTTGTTAGAGATTGGATCTATAGAGAAGGAAAATACATGCATAATGAAAATTTCTCTCCCTCTCCTAAAGCTTACGGATGAGGGTATGCTTTCCTCCAAAAGATGGGCTATCCTAGACATGGCCCTCTTAGTCACAGATTAGATGCTAGAGCTGAACTCATTGATCATGCTCTTTTTGGGCGCAGGTCTAAAAAGACGGTTGGCCTAGGATTTGAGAATTATAACAAGCGCACTAATCCTATCTTTGAGGCGTCAAATAGCAATGATGAACCAAAATATGTTCCTCATTTGATAAATCAGCAAGACATGTGTGAAGATTGGGTCCCTTCCACTAATCTCCTTTGGGGAGATTTTGATATTCTGTTCACTCATGCATTAGTTGCAACTTTAGAACAAAATGAATCAGATATTGAATATCCTAATAGAGAATGCCAGCGTAAGAATATTTCCTATTTAATGGAAAAATAAGGTGTTACCTTTGATGAAATTAAACCTTCCACGTTAAGATGCCCAAAACCTTCATGGTGTAAGCATCCTAGTCGTAGTTCAGACACAAGTTCACATGAGTATGAATGGGACTCCTTCTCAGAGTCTTCCACAGTTGATAAAGATGTTGGTGTTATTCACACTTATAGTTCTCAACATTAGGTAGCCAATGAGTCACATGTAGGAGTAGAGGATTTGAACCCATGTGTTGCCTTAGTGGGTGATTCTTTGCTTGTTAAGATGAATCCCAATTTGGGTAGTTTAGAAGGATACTTGACAGACTCTGACTCTTTAGTCACTAGCGATAATATCATTCACATTTATAACCTTCAACCAGTTGTTGACTTGCCTCTTTATGTGATAAAAACCTACCTGCAAGGGACAACACTAAACATGCAAACATTAAGATTAACCATCAAATAACAAGATTCAAAAGGGTTAGCATATTCAAAATGAAATCCCAAAGCAAGTGTTTTAAACCACAACCTCCGATGAGCTTGAACAAGGGCACCCAAT
>MU227940.1:2654288-2690828 GCA_018584345.1 Thuja plicata | reverse complement strand
GTTTGATCATTTTTATTTAATTAAAAGATTTAATCTCCCTTTTAATTAAATAAAATTCATCTTATTTAATTAAAATAAATTCCTCCCATTTAATTAAATAAAATTCTTCTAATTTATTTAATTAAAATAAAACCCCTCTTTTAATTAAATAAATAAAACCCCCCACTTAAATCCCTCTTTGTTGAAAAAGGAAATAAATTAAATAAAAATAAATAAAGTTCCTTTTCTTCACACATCTTCCTAATTGGTGGGCTTTTTGCCCCTTAATCATAGCCTTTGATTTTAACCTCTTATTCTCTACCATTCACTTTTCTTAATAAGGAGCCCTCTCCTTCTCATTTAGGATCCCACTTTTTTTGTATTGTTATGTTGTAGGTTTGGAGAGCAATTTTGGAGGAGAATTTGAGCACTCAATCTTGGATATTGCAACTTCTCTCTTCTTGTCTTCTTCTTACATCCATGGATATTCATGTAGATTAGATTCATATTAGATTAAATTCATATTTTCTTCCATAGATTAAGCTTGCATATTTCCTTTTATAGATTAATCATGCATTGTTATCATATAAATTAATTTCCTTTTATGAATTACAATCATATAGAATAGTTGTCATTTTCATGCATTGAATCTCTCATTTCATGGTGTACTTACATAGGCACAACTAGGTCAATCTGAGGGCCTCCATCACAAACCCTTGCACTCCATGAATAGAGAGCTATGAGTCAATATTTGAGGCCTCATTCTTGAGAAACCTTGAATGGAATGACCCATAGAAGTGTGACATATTTTCATCACATAAACCCTGTTTAGGTTAGCATACAATTGGAAGGTTATGATAAGATATCTAAAGAAAAGGAAAATGAGAAGTTAGTAGAGTATCATGATATCGTTTCTAAAGAAGAGACCTTCTGGAGACAGAGGTCTCAAAAGGTATTTTTGAAAGAAGGGTACAAGAACTCTAAATAATTTTTCATGACTACTCTTAAGCATAGGATGGCGAACATAATTTCTAAATTGGTTATTAATGGTACTATTTTTGAAGATGAAGATTCAATCAGGATGAAGGCTAAAAGCATTTTCCAAGATTTACTCAAACAGGAAAAGAATTTGGATAAGGAAGCTCAAAGGAAATTCTTGGATTGTATTCCCTCTATCTTGAATGAGGATCAGAATGATCTTCTCAATGCTATACCCTCTAATGCCAAAATCAAAAGGGTTCTCTTTTCTTTTGAAGGGGACAAATCTCCTGGCCCAGAAGGTTTCCCCTTGTTTTTCTTCCAGATGTTCTGGCATATCATTGAGAATGATGTAACCAATGTTGTGAAGGAATTTTTTGGCTCTAGGAAACTTTTGAAAGAATTAAATGGAAATTTCATTTCTCTCATCCCTAAGAAACAAGGGACTGACAAAATGGATCAGTTCAGACTGATAATTTTATGCATCTCTACCTATAAGATAACATCAAAAGTGTTGACCACAAGGATTGTTTCTATCTTTCCTTCTCTTATTTCTTGGCAGGATAATGGATTTGTCCCTGGTAGGCAGATTATGGATTCCATTTTTTATGTTCATGAAAATTTCTTTTCTTTTTTTATGTCCAAAAAGGAGGGTTCTTTTCTGAAATTGGATTTATCAAAATCTTATGACACAGTAGACTTGGTTTTTCTGAAAAATGTTATTCAAGCCTTTTATTTTAATAATATAAGTATAGATCTTATTCTTCAGCTCATTTCCTCAGCTACTTTTTCTAGTTTGGTTAATGGTTCTCCTACCCATTTTTTAAATCCTCTAGGGGATTGAGTCAGGGTGATCCCTTATCTATTTTCCTCTTTGTTATCATGGCTAAATGTCTAGAAAGATTCATTGAGAATATGGTTTAGAAATGTGAGTTTAAGGGTCTGTATCCCTCCTCTGCTAATCAGGTATGTTCACACCGGCAATTTGTTGACGACTCTGTGGTGATGGGGGAAGACTCTGTTAAAAATGAAAAAAACATTAAGAAGGCCTTGGAAAGTTATGGGATAGCTTATGGACAGCTCATTAACTAGGGGAAAAATTTGGTGTTTTGTTTTTCAATGTCCCTGAACAAAGATAATTGAAACTTAAGAAGATATTGAGATATGAGTTGGAGTCTATACATGGAACCTATTGAGGTCTCCCTCTTTGTTTAGAACCTCCTAACTCTTTTTGGATCTCTTTGGTGGATAGATTTCATAGAAAATTGGCAGGATGGAAGGGTGCGTTGTTGAGTCAAGCTGGTAAGATTTGGGTTTTAAGGTCTACTTTGAAAAACATACCTCTTTATCCCGTCAACATATTCCAAATTCCCAGAAAGTATGGTGAGGCTTTTGAAAAAATCCAGAAAAATTTCTTGTGGACTAGTTTGGAAAAGAATAAAAGGATGGCCCTTATAGATTGGGAGAAGGTTTGTAGATCAGTGAGGAAAGGAGGATTAGGATTGTGCAGAATTAGGAGCTTAAATGACCATCTTCTTACAAAACTTATTTGGAGATTTTATAATTATAAGGGAGAATGGACTACTATATGGAAGAACAAGTACAATAAGGAGTGTCCTACTTTGAAAAATTTTCTTAGTTATGATGCTAACCCTAGAGGGAACTTCATTTGGAAAAATGTCTTGAGGAATAAAGATTTTTTTAGGAAGGGAGTCAAATGGAAAGTTGGGGATGGCAGGACTATCCAGTTTTGGGACAAAGAGTGGTTGATGGACCACCCCTTAAAGGAGATCCCTGAGTGGAATATTTTAGAGGTTCAATGAAAGTTGAGGTTTGGACTCAAAGTGGCTGACTATTGGGAGAAAGATCATTGGATTGATCTCTCAGTTATTGATCAGTCCCTCAGGAATCTTAATAAAATTTTGAACTCTGTGACTTTGATTGAGGAAGAGGAAAATATTATTTAGAAGTATAATACTAATGGTAATTTTTCTATCTCTTCTTTGTACCATCAAGACTATGAGAATCACCCTGTACCTTTTTGGGCTAGTGCTTAGATTAAGGGCCTTACACCTAAATTCAATTTCTTCTTTTGGATCATGCTCCAAAACAAGATCCTTACTACTGATAAATTGAGAAGGGGAATGATGATTATGGCTAACATGTGTTATTTATGGAAACAATATGCGGAGTCTTTTAACTATATGGTCATATTTTTCCCTTATGTGAGTTAAATATGGGAAAAATGCTTAAAGCCCCTTAATGTGGACTGGATCTTCCCAAAGGACTTAGAGAGCCTTTTTACTTCTTGGGTGCCTCCCTCAAAGAATGATAGTGTCACTTTTGTTTCAAAATTCATATTACCATATATCTACTGGGGTGTTTTGAAAGAGAGAAATGATAGAGTTTTTAGAAATTAGGCCTCAAATGAAAAGGTGGTCTTTCATAAGATAAAAAGAGCTATGCTGGAAAATCTATATTTGAAGGGTAATCTGATGGAACCTTTAGAGGTTGGGGATATTACTCTATTTTAGAATTGGAAGATTAAAGGTAATATGAATAAATTCAAGAAGGAGTTTTTGAGGAATGAAGTGAGATGGGATTTCCCTCCCCATTGTTGGATAAAGGTTAAGTTGGATGGGGCATCTAAAGGGAATCCGGGGGTAGCTAGATGTGGTGTTGTTATCAGAGATGAGAATGGTCCTTGTAAAGGGGCAAGGGTTATACCTATAGGTATATAATCCAATCATGTTGTAGAGGCTAATGCTTATTTCCAAGGCTTAGTTTTGGCTAAGGAGAAGGAGTGCAAAAAAATATGGCTTGAAGGTGATTCTTTGAACATTATAAGATGTTTAAACAATAATTTTATCCCTTCATGGACCATATATAATGTTATGCAAAAGGCTAAAAACCTAATCAACTCATTTGAGGAATGCCTCATCACGCATAACTATAGGGAGACTAATGTTGTTGTTGACTTGGATGCCAAAGTGGCTTGTAACGTGCATTTGATGATGAAATGGGATGACTTTGATGATTTTCCTTTTGAGGTGCAATCATTAATTGACAATGACTATATACGGAGCAGGCAGAGGAGTTTTAATTTTTCTTTTTAATGAAGAATTTTGAATGCAAGGTGATTTTTAATTATTCATTTTTCTATGCAAAGGACTATGATGTGACTAGGCTCTTTATTTCACATAGTTTTTGGGTATTGTTTGAGAAGTGTCATTCAAAATGGCGAACAAGGTTACTTAGAGACATTGCAAAGGATAACCAAAGTAGCAAAATGGGTGGCAGTAAGAAAAGGTTTGAACCTGTGAATTGCAAGGAGTGGAAATAGAGTAAGGAGGTCTAGGGGATTTTGAAGAAAGGAGGTATGCCAGGTTTGATGGAGATGTTTCATGGTAGGAACCTTGTTGTATCTAAGCAATTCTTCAAAACCTGGAAGAACGGCACAGTTTTTGTGGGTAAACTATATATGGAGGTCACTGAGGAGATTTTTGTTGAAGCTACAAGTATGAGTATGGAGAGGTTTAAATTATATAGAGATATGAGTATCTCTAATAAGGCTCCTAAGAGGTTCATCAATACAGAGAACGAAAGAAAAAGACTGGTGAAGGCGGACAAGTCCTACCACAACCAAAAGTGTATCTCTCGGCCTTAGAGGTTTGTCTTATATGTTGTTATTAACTTCATTATGCTTTATGGTAGATTTACGAGAGCTTATGGTCACCATTTCATGCTACTAAATCATTTTAGACATGATGAGAAAGTTAGTTTCCATTACTATTTATTGATCTCTTTGGACTACACTGTCTAAATCTTTTAGAAGGACCCTCAAGGGGATCACAATTTGCACCAAGGTTTAATGCTTCTGGTGTTTGATCTTCTGAAAATGAAAAAGGTGGAAAAATCCTTCCTCAAGGGTAAAGCTAGGGATGAAGAAGAGAATGAAGGGGATGAGGGTGATGATCTGTATGAAGAAGAAACTGAAGATGACAAGGAGGGGCCTTTTGAGGTTAAAACCACAAAAATACTAAATTCAAGGGGTCCCCCTCTAATAAAAAGTAGGGTAAGACAATGGTGGAAGACTATGATACTGATAAGGATACTGAAGAGGATGACTATGAGGAAGAAGGGGAGAATGATGGGGGTAAGAGGAAAAGAGGGGATCTTAGTGGAACTAGGAAAAAGAATAAAAGTATTAAAAAAAATCGTAAGAAGAATATTATCATTTCTTCTAAGGATGATGAGGAATTTGAGAAGATGAAGAGTAATAAGGAAAATATTGGTGAGGAGATTGGGGATGAAGGGAACTTGGATGGTGACTTAGGAAATCTCGGTAAGGACCAAAATTCTCTGCAGAGGTAGGAGTAAAACTTGAAAAATGCTAACCAGGTCATGGATGAAATTGTGGGAGAATTGATAAAGATGTTCTTGGGACCAAGGTGACTAGAGACAAGGAGAATGATGAGGAGAAAAGTGGGGTTAGAATTGTAATGAAAGATTTAAAAAAATGCCTTGTGGATTTTACATATACACTAGGGAAGCTGATGGATGGTGTCGGCATGGCCAAAGAACAAATGTGTATGATGGTGTGTGATATCAACCTCCTTAAGAAGATAAGCATAGGAGAAATATTGATTGTTGTGTTCCTTGAGGAAATGAGGGATGTTGTAGGAAAAGTGGATGCTCATGTTGCCATGGTCAATAAGGTTTGTAATATAGAATAAAATCCTAAAAGAGAAGAGGCCATGGAAACTAAAGGGGACTTCTAGGGTAGGATTGACACAATGCAAATAGAATGGAGAAATTAGAGAATACTATGAGGAAAATTGGTGAGCATAGCCTTTTTAGCCTCAAATATTATACTGAAAATGTTAATATCTTGGTCAAAATGATGGAGCAAACTAAAGGAGAGAGGAGGTGATTGACCTAAAGGAGGCTATGGGACCTGGAAAGTGCACTTGGGAGAGCACTAGGAAGACTAAGGCCAAACACAAGAAGGAGCTGGAATAGTTAAAGAATATTGTTGATCAGATGTAGATAATAGTGGTCTAGGCTGAGGAGCTTATGAAATTTATTATCTATCCCTATCTATTGTCCTATCTTTTTTTGTATTGTCTTGTTCCATCTCTTTTGGTGCAGCCTTTTTTATATCGGTAGCTTCTGTGTGTGTTTTCATGCTTTTTTTCTTGGGTGTTGTGGCACAGACTATGTTATGATTTTAATGGTTTATCTTTGAGCTCTTTGTAAAAGGCTTTGGGTCCTTTCAAAACCTACTTTTATTTAATCAAAACATTCATCAATGACAAACTAAAAACTTAATATCAACATCAAGACCTCTTTTCTTCTCTCCCTTTGACATCAAAGACAAAGGAAAAAAATCCCTTTGAAAAACTTAATCTTCTCTCCCTAAGAGGAAGTTGGTAAGAATTCATCCATATAAGACTGATCATATGATATCCTTGACCAATGCACACTCGATGCATATTAGTGTAGACTAGGAAGGGGTAGAACCCCTAACTTCTATTGGAGATACTCAAAAGTATCTTTTCATAATGGTTTTGTGAAGATATATGCAATCTTATCTTTTGTAGGTACATATTCAAGTCTTACCTCTTTATCCAATACCTTCTTTCTCAAGAAATAATATTTAATTAATATATGTTTCATTATGGAGTGGTGTACTAGAGTTATGGAAATTTCTAATGCACTAGTATTTTCACACATGATTAAGATGGGTTCATCAAATGATATGCCAATATCCTTCAACATTTGTTTCATCCATAGTACCTAAGTGGAACATGAGGATGTTGCAAAGTATTCAAGTTTAGTAGTAGATAATAATACATAATCATGTTTCTTACTCGTCCATGCAACCAACTAGGAGCCAAGGAAATATTCTCCACAACTTGTACTCCTCTTTTTATCAACACATCCAACCCAAATTTTCATTAGTATAAGTTGTCAAAGTGACATCTAAATCCTTGGGATATCTTAATCCAAAATCTTTTGTACCATTCAAATATCTAAAGATCCTTTTTACAAAAATAACATGTGATTCTTTTAGTTCTTGCTGAAATCTGGTTGTTAAACAAACAACATACATAATTTTTGGTCTAGTAGAAGTCAAATATAATATTCCTCCAATCATTGACCTATATTTACTTACATCAGCATTGGTTGAATCATCATCTTTTTTCAACTTACATCTGGTGACAATAGGTGTACAAACCGGTATAGAATTCCTCAATCCAAACTTCTTCAATAATTCTCTGGTATACTTGGATTGAGAAATGAAAATCCTTTTATCTTTCTAATTTACTTATACTCCAAGGAAGAAATTTAACTCACTAATCATAGAAATCTGGAATTCCTTCTGCATTTCATCTGCAGATATTCTTCACATTTCATCATTTCATCCAAAGATTATGCCATCAACATAAACTATAATAATCAAATTTTGATTTGAGTCAACTTTGTCATATAAGTTACTATCAATAGATCCCTTTTGAAATCCTTTTCCAATCAGATACTTGTATAATTTTTCATACTAGGCTCTAGGTGTCTATTTCAATTTATACAATTCTTTCTTCAATCTGCATACAACATCTAGATCACTTCTTGACTTAAATCCTTTTTGTTTCTCAACGTTGACTTTTTCCTTCAATTCTCTATTCAAGAATTTGATTTTACATCCATCTAATAAACTAAAAAAAATCTAAAGGTTGCAAAAGATAAGAATATCCTAATTGCTTCCATCTGGGCAACAGGGGCATATGCTTCTTCAAAATCAATACCTTTGATCTTAGTGTAACCTTTGCAAACCAATATTTCCTTTTTTCTTATTACCTTTCCATTTTCATCTAGTTTGTTCCTGAATACCCACTTTGTTTCAATTAATTTTTTGTCTACCAATTTGGTCACAAGTTATCAAGTCTAATTTTTCTCTATTTGATCAAGCTCTTCTTCCATTGCCTTTACCCAATTATGATCATATGTGCTTCTTCCATATTCTTTGGTTCAGTTTCCAAGAGTAAACATAATAACACTTGTTCTTGATTAGTTTTGATGAACTACAACTAATTATATGTTTGAATTCATTTGTTGATATTCAACCGAGTTACAGAAGTGATGATAAGCATTATCAGTTATTGTATTGTCATTGATGTCGACTTATTTGAGTGTTATTATGGTGGAAAAAAGAATTTATATATTGAAGATCTGGAACAAAAAATGTTTATGTGGTCGGTAAAATAAAAAGTTTTGTATACACTCAGTGACAGTGATAACCGATTAAAACACAATGTATACCGAGCAACAGTGATAACCGAGTAAGAGATTACTGACACAACATGGTTAATACTAAGACCAATAAATTATTTTAAATTGATGTCGACTTGGATGTTGATCTAGAAATTGATGATTTTGAGGTAAAAGATAAAGTTTGTTACTTGATCAAATAGTTATGAAGATTCAAGGAAGATCAGACGATAAATATTGGAACATATTTTTAACACAACTGTCGAGGAAGGATCAAGCGGGAAAATGAACGATGGAGATTAAGAGGCAAGATCTGAAGGAGAAAATTAAATGATACATGATTTCTATCTAATAGACAAGAGATTCATTTTTGAATCATGCAAGTGTTGATAGATGCTGAAGCATACATGCAAATGTGATGCATGACTGATCAAACTGGTTAAAGACAGAACCAAGTATTTCTGTAGACATCATCAAGAAAATAGAGGAAAGAGGATTACGCATAACAAGTATGATATGAACTAAAGTGAAAAAATTTATCAGAGGTATTATGTACATAGAATAGATCTGAATATTTGCAAATCAGATTTGTATTTGAATCAGATCATTACTGTATCAGATTAACCATTGTTACAGATAAATCTCTTTGAGTGAGATAGTGAATCCTTATTGTAACATTCATAGAATGTTGATTATTTTCTTATGGACCCCATAGTGAATTCCTGGTCAAGAGAGAACAGTTAGTTTTAAATCCTCTAACAATGTCATATTTAACAGTGTGCATTGTAACCTTTAATAGGGTTGGCTCCTCACCGAGCTCACTTCAGAAGAGTGAAAATATTTTGGGTTACTGGTCCTAGGTGGTTTTTCCCTTCATAGGGTTTCCACATTCAAAAAATCTATGTGTCAATGTGTATGAATGTTGTGGATTATTATTTTACTTTACACTTTGTTTTATTGACCTAGATCGATAATCATAGTATTAATTTATGTTAGAATAACTGAGAGGGGGGTGAATTAGTGGCCTCAAAATTAATCCAATAATCCAACCAAAACATATATCACATATATAATACCTCTATTTATATTCAGTCCTGCAAGATGTATTCCTTATGTAAATCTTAACAAATATATATATTGCTCGATGATTATACTATTTATCCTTTTCTTAAGCTTTACCGTATAGCAGTTTATCTTTTCCTAGCCTTTACTGAAAATCAATAAATAAACTTAGTGTTTACCGACCAATCCTATTTTAGTAATGTGTAAAGAAAAACATCAAAGCAATGAACCATTTACAAATTTGACACATATTTTTAATGTGGAAACCCTGTTAAGGGAAAAATCACTTGAGACCAGTAACCCAAAATTTTCACTCTTCTGACGTGAGCTAAGTGAAGAGCCAACCCTGTTAAAGGTTACAAACA
This sequence comes from Thuja plicata, assembly GCA_018584345.1. Classification (NCBI taxonomy): domain Eukaryota; kingdom Viridiplantae; phylum Streptophyta; class Pinopsida; order Cupressales; family Cupressaceae; genus Thuja; species Thuja plicata. The sequence goes on along the minus strand of MU227940.1, from coordinate 2,681,175 downwards.
CACTGTTAAGTGCGACCTTGTTAGAGGATTTAAAACCATTGGTTATTCTTTTGACCTTGAGCATTCACTATTCTATCAACAAGAAAAACCTTTTGATACACTTGATTATCTCAATACATTAAGGACTGTTAAATCCCACTCGGTCAAGAGATTTTCTGAATCAACGGCTAAACTAAAATAGTAAATGATCTATTCAATAATACAACTTTAACTTGCAGATTTTTAGATCTATTGTAAGTCCATAATACCTATCTTATCAAATTTCTCTTATGTTCCTTTTCTCCCCTCCTAGTTCTTTATGCTCAATGAATGTTGTTTCTTCTTTGTTGCTTGGTGTCTGTGAAATTCATGGCTCTGTCCTTCAGCCTGTATGATCAGATCTGTATGAAGACTTTTGTCTTCACTAGAATTATATTCAGTATTCCTCCTTTTTCATAATGAATTACTTGTCTCTTTATATAGACATAATTTCACCATTTAATCTCCTTGTTCTTTCTTTTTTTGATGTAGATAGCTTTCTTGATCCACAAATCTCACCATGCATTAATTTAATCTTTAAAGCTTTTCTTTAGATTTATTCCACAAATATCTCCTCGTTTTATGTTCTTTAAATATCCTTCTTATCCTTAGTTTATCTAATCAATAAAAACAAAGTAATCAATCAGTTAACTGTAATTATAGCTCCTACTAGCGAAGTGTTTTGTCATTTCCTAACTCTAGTTCTAATCGGTGAAAGACTTCAATTGTCCTCAGGCATCATCTTCAATTTTTCTTGATGACCAATTTAGTTACGCTTGGTGTTGTGGTGCTTGGTATACACTGTGACTGCTCAGGGTTCTTTGTCTGTCAGCGTGCACTGTACATTGATATTTACTATCACTTGGTGTACACTGGCTTTATATGTTTACCGATAACATAAACTTATCTCTTTGGTTTCTTGAAGTCTATGACAATATGTATGTGACCAATTAGAGTATAAAAAGTTGACATCAATGATAATACAATACATTAACTAATTTAATGTCTTACATTTACATTCTGCAGCTTGGTGATCATCAACTTATCATCTTCAAACATTCAATCATTTATAGTTCACCAATCTCTCCCTTTGGCATTGATGGAAACATACTTATCAAAAAAATATGAAATATGTAATCTAAAGTATGCCATATCATACCAAACTTATTATTCTATAGCCAATGCAAATATCTGATTCTTGGTAAGCTCTTCTAGCTTAGATTTGATTCTTGCAGAGTACTCTCTTCATTCTTCATTCCATTCACTGGATAGATGTAGCAACTTTTGATTCTATCTCTCCCTTTTTTGTAGAATCTATTCTCCCTTTTCTGGATAGATATGCAGTGTTCACTTTCTCTAATTCTCTCCCTTGGATGGATGGTTGATTCTTTGAATCTCTCTCCCTTTGATTGTTCCTCTCCCTGATGGATATTTCTCTTCTCTCCCTTTGGATGATCATGATAGATATTTCATATGGATATATTCATTGAGTACATCTCTCCCTTTGACAACAATGCCAAAAAAAAATATGTCTCTCTCATGTCCATTAGCAATATAGCTTTGTAGTAGCCAACAATTTATTTGGTGTTAAGTTCAAATAAGTACCTTCTTGTACTAATTTATCATTGCAGTCTTTATCTTTTCTTGCATCAACATGATTTATCTTCTTATATTGTGTAGGCTGATGCAGCCTTCAAGTTATCTTAGTGACCAGTAGACAAGGGTCGGACCCCTAGTCTCTTCCTTAGGTACTCAAATGTATCTTTTGGAAATGGATTTGTGAATATGTCTGCTAATTTTTATTTGGATTGTACAAATTCTAGTATTACTTCTTTATCTTTCACTTGTTCCCTTAATTAATGATACTTAATAGCAATATGTTTTGTCTTAGCATGCATCAATGGGCTCTTTGAAATGTTGATAGCACTTGTGTTATCACAATAGATAATCACTGGATCAAGGATTTCCATAGTCATACCTTTCACTAATTGTTTGATCCATGCAATGTTAGAGCAATTTACAGCAGCAGCCACATATTCTACTTCTGTAGTAGATTGTGATATGCATCCTTGCTTTTTACTTATCCATGTGACAAGTATATCACCCATAAAGAATGCTCCTCCTATTGTGTTCTCTCTATCATCTATGTTTCCATCCCAATCAGGATCGGTATACACTTGAAGCTCAAATTTACCTTCTTTGTTATACCACAAACCATAGCCTTTGGTATTCTTTAGATATCTCCAAATTCTTTTGACAGCAGTCATGTGTGATTCCTTGGGGTTAGAAAAAAATCTTGCAACTATTCCACCTGCATGTGCTATATCTGATCTAATATGTACAACATACATTAGTTTTCAAATCATAGATATATATAAGGTATGATTTACCTCGGTTGATGTGTCTTCCTTTGTCAATTTGCATCTGGTTTCCATAAGTGTTCCAACTGGTTTGCAGTCCTCCATTTTGAATATGTTTAGAACTTCCTTGATGTATTTGGATTGTGTGATGTAGATGCCTTCATCCTATTGTAGAATTTGTAGATCAAGAAAAAATTTGATCTCCCCAAACATTGACATCTCAAACTCTTTGCTCATTTCATCAGCAAATGATTTGCATAACATATCATTACCTCCAAATATGATATCATCAACAAATATCTAGACAATCAGAATCTTATCATCAGTATCTTCTTTTAAATATAAATTATTGTTATCACTTGTTCTTACAAATCCAATACTAATGAGATAAGAGTGAAGTTTTTCATACCATGCTCTCGGTGCTTGTTTCAATCCATACAAGTCATTGTGTATTCTTAAAACCATGTGCCTCTTGTTAGGATCAACAAACCCTTCAGGTTTTTCAATGTATACCTCTTCTTCTATTATTCCATTCAGAAATGTAGATTTGACATCTATTTGGTATACTTTGAATCCTTTGAAATCATCATAAGCAAGTAGAATTCTTACTTCTTCTAGTCTAGCAATGGGTACAAATTTTTCTCCATAGTTAATAGATTCTTCTTGTGCATACCCTTTGCATACCAGTCTTTCTTTATTCCTTGTGACTTCTCGATTCTCATTTAGTTTGTTTCTGAATATCCATTTCGTACCAATGACATTTTTTTCATTTTTTCTAGGTACTAATGTCCATGTTTTTTTTCTTTTCAATCTGCTCAATCTTTTCATTCATTTCACTAATCCATTCTTTATTATCAAGTGCAGTATTGACAAATTTAGGCTCAAAATAAAAAATCAAGCATCTAGTGTTCAGTGACTTACTTTTTTTTCTCATTCCAGCTCTTTTGTCTCCTATGATTTGGTCTTGTGGATGGTGTCTTCTAACATACTTGGCAAGTATCGGTTCATATATTTTTTCATCATTCTAATCATCATCTTGACCTTCAATTTGATCTTCATCACTCGGTTCATCATTGTGAGAAATTTCCTGATTTTCAGTGTGTGTAGCCTGTTGCTCGATTGCATTGTTCTTTCACTCTATAGCAATACACTTTTTCGTAGGAAGAGTGTCAATTTCTTCACTGTAGACAAATCTTTTGTAATCTTTTAGTTCCTTTACGCTTTCCTCATCATTTTTCTCAGCAAATTCATCCAATTTAACATTTGCACTTTCAATGATTTTGTTAGAGGATTTGTTAAGACATTTATAAGCCTTGCTTTTGATAGAATATCCTAGAAACATTCCTTCATCACTTTTGGAGTTGAGCTTTCCATTTCTATCATCTTTCAATATATAACATTGACTTCCAAAAATTCTAAAGTAACTTACATTTGGTGTGTATCCATACCATAGCTCATAAGGTGTCTTATTGGTGTCTTTCTTCAATTGAACTCGGTTTAATGTGTAGACAGCAGTACTTATAACATCTCTCTAGAATGTTTGTGTGATGCCTTTCTTAATCATCAGTGTTCTAGCACAATTAAAAATTGATCTATTTCTTGTTTTAGCAATCTCATTTTTCTGTGGTGTTCTCGGTGTAGAAACTTGTCATGTAATTTCATGCTCATTACAAAAGTTAGTGCATTCATCAGAAATAAATTCTCCTCCTCTTTCTGACCTTAAATATTTTAGTTACTTTCCACTTTGTTTTTCAACTATAGATTTATACCATTTAAACATCTTAAATGCTTCTGATTTCTCTTTTAAGAACATGACAGTCATCATTCTAGAATAATCATCAACAAATAGAATGAAGTATTTGTCACCATAATAGCTCTGTTTTCTCATTGGTCCACATAAATTAGTATGGACTAATTCTAGAATAGCATTAGATGTGTAGGTTTTTCTCTTGAAATTAGACTTTTTCATTTTACCTTTTTGACAATTCTTACACATAACATGGTCGGGTTTTGACATGCTTGGTAAGCCTCTTACTTTTATTTTCTTGCTTATCCTAACTATGTTGTCAAAATTCACATGACATAACCTTTTATGCCACAACCAAATGTCTTCATTTCTAGCCAATACAAGTGGTCTCAATCTTATCAAGATAGAATAGGTTACCTTTTGTTTCTTCACCAATACCGATCAACCTTCTTGTTTCATTATAGATCTTTGCCTTTTTGTTCCCAAATGCAACTTGGTTTCCTATGGTATTTAGCTGTGAAACACTCAAAAGATTATAGTTAAGTCCTTTCACCCAATATGCATTTTCACATCTGATCAAATTATTCAACATGATGGTTCCTTTACCTTCAACTAGACAAGGTGAGTCATTATCCATTTTTACTGATCCACCATTATAATGTTCAAAAGTTTCAAACTTTTCTTTATCTCAAGTCATGTGGTGAGTATAGCTACTATCAATAATCCAGACATCATTTTTACTAACCTTAGATATGAGTGCAGTTTCAACATACCTTTCTTCTTTGTCTGAATCATCCTTCATAGCAACAAATACTACCTCAATATCTTCATCAGATTTCGTATCAGTATTTTCAGCTTTGTTCTCGGCTAGGTAACAAGCCTTCTTGCCTTTGTCCTTGTAGTCTCATTTATCTCTTTTGTTAGAGTTTCAGTGCTTCTGTAATCTCGGTCATCACTTATATAAAACTTCTTTTCATAAGATCTATCATTGTTTCTTTCATCTTTTCTTTTGTTAGGACATCTAGCAGCAAAGTGTCCAATCTCTTTGCAATTAAAATAGACCAATCATAATTTACCTTTGTATCTACCTTTGGCTCTCTGCAATCTTCTAGCCATTAGTGCTTCAATCTCATCAATTTCTTGTTCATCACTATAACTTTCACTATCATTTCTCATAGTGTGTTTATGACTTGATTTACTTATTTTAAGAGAAGATTTGAATGCAGACTCAATAGTTGGTAAGAAACTATTTTCAAAGTTATTCATCTCAAATAAAATAAGTCTACCAATCAAACTATCTAGAGTAACATTGTTATTTTCTATTGCTCTCATTTCTTGAATTGCAGATACTCTAATAGCATAAATAGGCAGTAAGGTTCTCATAATTTTACTTACCACTGTTTCTTCTTTAATTACACCTCCTACTCCTTAGATAGCATTGACAAATTCTTTGATTCTATTACTATACTAAGTGATGTTTTCTCCTTCTTTCATTCTTAGGTCATCAAACTTTCCTCTTAGGCTTTTGAATTTAGCCCTTAGCACATTTTTATCTCCTCCATGTACTAGCTGGAGTTTGTCCCACATTTTTTTTGCAGTGGTGCGTGATTTGAAATCTTCAAATTTAGCATCGGAGAGTGAGGAAGAAACTTCTATCATCATAGAATTGTGTTTATGTTTCTCTCTCAATTGATCAACTGTCGGAGGTCTAGTAGGTAAAACAAATTCACTATCCAAGTACTATGTGACATCGTTTCCAATACCTGATACGTGGAGTCTTATCCTAATTTTCCATGATGCAAAGTTGTCTTTTTTCAACTTAGGCACATCCCTTTTACTCATCTTGTGATCTTTAGCTTGAGTCTTTAAACTCTCTTCCAAGCACACTAGCTCTGATACCAATTGTTAGAATAACTAAGAGGGGGGTGAATCATTGGCCTCAAAAATTAATCCAATAATCCAACCAAAACTTATATCACATATATAATACCTCTAGTTATCTTCAGTCCTACAAGATGTATGTCTTGTATAATTCTTAAAAAATATATATTGCTAGGTGATTATACTATTTATCCTTTTCTTAAGCTTTATCAAATAGCAATTTATCTTTTCCTATCCTTTACCGAATATCAGTAAATAAACTTAGTGTTTACCGACCAATCATGTTTTAGTAATGTGTAAAGCAAAACATAAAAGAATGAACCATATACACATTTGACACACAAATTTTAACATGGAAACCCTGTTACGGGAAAAATCACATGGGACCGGTAACCCAAAATTTTCACTCTTCTGAAGTGAGCTCGGTGAAGAGCCAACCCTGTTAAAGGTTACAAACACACTATTAAGTGCGACCTTGTTAGAGGATTTAAAACCATTGGTTAGTCTTTTGACCTTGGGTATTCACTATGATGTAAACAAGAAAAACCTTTTGATACTCTTGAGTATCTCAATACATTAAGGATTGTTAAATCCCACTCGGTTAAGAGATTTTTTGAATCAATGGTTAAACTGAAACAGTAAATGATCTGTTCAATAATACAACTCTAACTTGCAGATTTTCAGATATATTTTAAGTCCAGAGTACTGTTAGAATAACTAAGAGGGGGTGATTCAGTGGCCTCAAAAATTAATCCAATAATTCAACCAAAACTTATATCACATATATAAAACCACTAGTTATCTTCAGTCCTACAAGATGTATGCCTTTAAGTAATTTTATCAAATATATACTGCTTGGTGATTATATTATTTATACTTTTCTTAAGCTTTACCGAATAGCAATTTTTCTTTTCCTAGCCTTTATCAAATATCAATAAATAAACTTAGTGTTTACCGACCAATCCTATTTTAGTAATGTGTAAAGAAAAACATCAAAGCAATGAACCATATACACATTTGACACATGGGTTTTTAATGTGGAAACCATGTTAAGGGAAAAACCACTTGGGACTGGTAACCCAAAATTTTCACTCTTCTGAAGTGAGCTCGGTGAAGAGACAACCCTCTTAAAGTCTACAAACACACTGTTAAGTGCAACCTTTTTAGAGGATTTGAAACCATTGGTTAGTCTTTTGACCTTGGGCATTCACTATGTTGTCAGCAAGAAAAACCTTTTGATACTCTTGAGTATCTCAATACATTAAGCAATGTTAAATCCCACTCGGTTAAGAGATCTTCTGAATCAATGGTTAAACTGAAATAGTAAATGATCTTTTCATTAAAACAACTTAATATTTCTGATATTCAGATCTATTGTAAGTTTATAATACCTTTCTGATCAATATGCTCTTCTGTTCCTTTTCTCCCCTCTTGGTTGTTTTTGCTCCGTGAATGATGTTTCTTCTTTTTTGCTCGATGTCTGCAAAATTCATGGCTCTGTTCTTTAGTCTATATGATTAGATCTGCATGAAGACTTCTATCTTCAGCAAAATTATATTCATCATTCCTTATTTTTCATAATGAATTACTTGTCTCTTTATATAGACATGGTTTCACTATTTAATCTCCTTGTTCTTTCTTGTTCTTTACATAGATAGCTTTCTTGATTCACAAATCTCGCCATGCATTTCTTTAATCTTTAAAGCTTTTCTTTAGATTTATTTCACAAATATCTCCTTATTTTATGTGCTTTAAATATCCTTCTTATCCTTATTTTATTTGATTAATGAAACAAAGTAATCAATCAGTTAACTCTAATTATAGATCCTACCGGCTAAGTGTTTTGTCATTTCCTAACTCCAGTTCTGATCGGTGATCAACTCTTAGTTTGCTTTTTTATTGACTTTAGTTGTCCTCGGGCATTATCTTCAGTTCTTCTTGGGGTTTACTTCAGTTATTCTCGGTGTTGTAGTGCTTGGTATACACTATGACTTCTCGAGGCTCTCTATCCATCAGTGTGTATTATTCGTCGGTGTTTACTGTCACTCAGTGTACACTGGATTTATATGTTTACTGATAACATAAAATTTATCTCTTTGATTTCTTGAAGTCTATGAAAATATGTATATGACCAATCAGATTATATCTAGTTGCCATCAATGACAATACAATACATTAACTAATTTAATGTCTTGCATTTACTTTCTGTAGCTCGGTGATCATCAACTTATCATATTCAAACATTCAATCAGTTATAGTTCATCTATCTCTCCCTTTGGCATTGTGGAAACATACTTATCAAAAAAATATTAAATATTCCATGCAATATCATACCAAACTTAATTTTCTATAACCAATTCAAATATTTGAATCTCAGTAAGCTCTTCTAACTTATATTTGATTCTTGAAGAGTACTTCATTCCCTTCAATGGATAGATGTACCAGTTCAGTCTTCTATCTCTCCCTTTATTCTTGAATCTCTTCTCCCTTTTCTAGATAGATGTGCAGTGTTAACTTTTCTCCAATTCTCTCTCTTATTTGGATGGTTATTTCTTTGAATCTTTCTCTCCCTTTGACTATTCCTCTCCATGATATATATTTCTTTACTCTCCCTTTGGATGATCAAGATAGATATTTCATATGGATATATTCATTGAGTATGTCTCTCCATATTTATTAAGTACATATCTCCCTTTGACAAAAATGCCAAACTAAAATATATCATTGTATATCTATTTTTCATCAACAATATAGCTCTATAGTAGCCAGCAATATCTTTGGTGTTAAATTTAGATAAGTTCCTTCTTGTACTTATATATCATTGCAGTCCATCTCTTTGCTTGCATCAACATGAATAATCTTCTGATAACGTGTAGGTTGGTGTAGCCTTCTAGTCAACTCAGTGACTAGTAGACAAGGGTCGAACCCCTAGTCTCTTCCTTAGTTACTCAAATGTATCTTTTGGCAATGGATTTGTGAATATGTCTACTAATTGTTCCTTAGATTGTACATATTCTAGTATCACTTCTTTCTCTTGTACTTTTTCCCTTAAGTAATGATACTTGATAGCTATGTGCTTTCTCTTTGCATGCATCACAATTTTCTTTGAAATGTTGATAGCACTTGTGTTATCACAATAGATAATTATTGGTTCAATAATTTCTATGTTCATACCTTACATCAATTTCTTGATCCATGCAATATTACAACAATTTGTAGTAGCACCCACATATTTTGTTTCTGCAGTTAATTGTGATATCCATCCTTGCTTTTTACTTATCCATGTGACAAGTATGTCACCCATAAAGAATGCTTCTCCTATTGTGCTCTTTTTATCATCTATGTTTCCAGCCCAATCAAAATTGGTATACACTTGTATCTCAAATTTACCTTCTTTATTATACCACAGACCATAGTCTTCGGTATTCTTTAGATATTTTAGAATTCTTTTGATAGTATCCATGTGTGATTCCTTTGGATTAGCAGACAATCTTGCAACTATTCCAACTTCATACGCTATATCTAGTCTTGTGTGTACAACATACATCAGTTTTCCAATCATAGATCTATATAAAGTATGATTTACCTTAGTTGACTTGTCTTCCTTTTTTAATTTGCATCTGGTTGCCATAGGTGTTCCAACTGGTTTGAAGTCCTCCATTTTGAATATCTTTAGAACTTCCTTGATGTATTTGGATTGTGTGATGTAGATGTCTACATCCTATTGTAGAATCTATAGACCAAGAAAGAATTTGATCTCCCCAAACATTGACATCTCAAATTCTTTGCTCATTTTATCAGAAAATGATTTTCATAACATATCATTACCTCCAAATATTATATCATCAACAAGTATCTCAGCAATCAGAATCTTATCATCAGTATTTTCTTTTAAATACAGATTACTGTTATCACTTGTTCTTAAAAATCCAATACTTATGAAATGGGAGTGAAGTCTTTCATACCATGCTCTTCTTTCTTGTTTCAATTCATACAAATCTTTGTTTAGTCTGCAAACCATGTTCCTCTTTTCAGGATCAACAAACCCTTTAGGTTGTTCAATGTACACCTCTTCTTCTGGTATTCCATTCAGAAATGCATACCTAGCATCCATTTGGTATACTTTGAATCCTTTGAAATAACCATAAGCAAGTATAATTATTAATCCTTCTAGTCTAGCAATAGGTGCAAAGGTTTCTCCATAGTCAATACCTTCTTCTTGTGCATACCCTTTGCATACTAATCTTGCTTTATTTCTTGTGACTTCTCCATTCTCATTAAGTTTGTTTTAGAATATCCATTTCATACCAGTGACATTTTTCTCACTTGGTCTAGGTACTAATGTCCATGTTTTGTTCTTTTCAATTTTCTCAATCTCTTCATTCATTGCACTGACCCATTATTGATTCTCAAGTGCAATATTGACAGATTTTGGCTCAAAATTAAAAATCAAACATCTAGTGTTTAGTGACTTACTTCTTGTTCTCATTCTAGCTCTTTTTTCTCCTATGATCTGGTCTTGTGGATGGTCTCTTCTGACATACTTGGAAAGTACCAGTTCAGATCTTTGTTCATCATTTTGACCTTCATTTTTATCTTCATCGCTCGGTTCATCATTATGAGCATTTTCCTAATTTTTGGTGTGTGCAGCATGTTGCTCGGTTGCATTTTTCTGTCGCTCGGTAGTGATACACTGTTGCTCAGGTAGAGTGTCAGGTTCTTCACTGTAGACAAATCTATTGTATTCTTTTGGTTCCTTTCTACTTTCCTCATCATTTTTCTCAACAAATTCATCCACTTTGACATTTTCACGTTCAATAATTTTGTTAGAGGATTTGTTAAGACATTTATAAGCCTTGCTTTTGGTAGAATGACCTAGAAATATTCCTTCATCTCTTTTGGAGTCAAGATTTCCATTTCTATCATCCTTCAATATATAACATTGACTTCTAAAAATTCTAATGTAACTTACATTTGGTGTGTATCCATACCATAGCTCATAAGGTGTCTTATTGGTGTCTTTCTTCAATTGAACTTAGTTTAATGTATAGACAATAGTGCTTATAGCTTCTCTCTAGAATGTTTGTGTGATAAATTTTTCAATCATTAGTGTTCTGGCACAATCAACAATGGATCTATTCCTTCTTTCAGCAATCTCATTTTTTTGTGGTGCTCTTACTGCAGAAGCCTCTCTTTTAATTCTATGCTCATTACAAAAGTTAGTGAATTAATCATAAATAATTATCTTCCTCTATCTAATCTTAGACATTTTAGTTCCTTTCCACTTTGTTTTTCAACTATATCTTTATACAATTTGAACATCTTAAATGCTTTTGATTTCTCTTTTAAGAACATAACAGTCATCATTCTAGAATAACCATCAACAAATATAATGAAGTATCTATCACCATAATAGCTCTTTTTTCTCATTGGTCCACATAAGTCAGTATGGACTAGCTCTAGATTAGCATTAGATGTGTAGGTTTTTCTCCTGAAACTAGACTTTGTTATTTTACCTTTTTGACAATTCTTACACATGACATGGTTGTGTTTTGACATGCTCGGTAAGCCTCTTACTTTTCTTTTCTTGCTTATCCTAACCATGTTTTCAAAATTCACATGACATAACCTTTTATGCCACAACCAAATGTCTTCATTTCTAGCTAATAAATAAGTGGTCTCAATATTATCAAGATAGAATAGGTTACCTTTTGTTTGTTCACCAGTACTGATCAACCTTCCTATTTCATTATAGATCTTTTCCTTTTTGTTCTCAAATCCAACTCGATGTCCTGTGTTATTCAAATGTGAAACGCTCAATAGATTATAGTTAAGTCCTTTCACCCAATATGAATTTTCACATCTGATCAGATTATTCAACATGATGGTTCCTTTACTTTCAACTAGACAAGGTGAGTCATTACCCATTCTTCTTGATCCACCATTATAATGTTCAAAAGTTTCAAACTTTTCCTTATCTCCAGTCATGTGGTGAGTACAGCCACTATCAATAATCTAGACATCATTTTTACTAATCTTAGATATGAGTGCAGTTTCAACATACCTTCTTCGTCATCTGAATCATCCTTCATAGCAACAAATACTACCTCAATATCTTCATCAGATTTGGTGTTAGTATTTTCAGCTTTGTTCTCAGCCAGGTAACAAGCCTTCTTTCCTTTGTCCTTGTAGTCTCAATTGTCTCTTCTGTCAGATTATCGGTTGCTTCAGTAATCTTAGTCATCACATCTATTAAACTTCTTTTCATAAGATCTATCATTATTTCTGTCTTCTTTTCTTTTGTTAGGGAATCTAGCAACAAAGTGTCCAATTTCTTTGAAATTGAAACATACCAATGATAATTTACCTTTGTATCTACCTTTTCCTCTACAATATTCTATCCATTAGCGCTTCAATTTCATCAAGTTATTGTTCATCACTATCACTTTCACTATCATTTCTCATAGTGCATTTATGACTTGATTTACTTATTTTCAGAGAAGATTTGAATTGAGACTCAATAGTTGGTAAGACATTGTTCTCAAAGTTATTCATATCAAATGAAATAATTCTACCAATCAAGCTATCTAGAGTAACATTGTTATTTTCTACTGCTCTCATTTCTTGAATTGCAGATACTCTAATAGCATAAACAGGCAATAAGGTTCTCAAAATTTTACTTACCACTGTTTCTTCTTCAAGTACACCTCTTACTCCTCAGATAGCATTGACAACTTATTTGATTATGCTACTGTACTGAGTAATGTTTTCTCCTTTCATTCTTAGGTCATCAAACTTTCCTCTTAGGCTTTCAGCCATATCTCTTAGCACATTTTTATCTCCTCCATGTACTAGCTTGAGTTTGTTCCATATTTTCTTTGCAGTGGTACATGATTTGACATCTTCAAATTTAGCATCTGAGAGTGAGGGAGAAAGTTCTATCTACATAGAATTGTGTTCATGTTTCTCTCTCAATTGATCAACTTTCAGAGGTCCAGTAGGTAATACAAATTTAGTATCCAAGTACTATGTGACATCATTTCTAGTACCTAATAGGTGGAGTCTCATCCTGCTTTTCCATGATGTAAAGTTATCCTTGTTCAACTTAGGCACATCCTTTTTACTGATCTTATGTCTGCATAATTATTGGCTCTGTCCTTCAGCCTGTATGATTAGATCTGCATGAAGACTTCTATCTTCACTATAATTATATTCAGCATTCATTTTTTTTCATAATGAATTACCTATATATTTATATAGACATGATTTAATTGTTTAATCTCCTTGTTTTTTTCTTGTTCTTGATGTAGATAGCTTTCTATATCTGCAAATTTCACCATGCATTACTTTAATCTTTAAATCTTTACTTTAGATTTATTCCACAAATCTCTCCCTATTTTATGTGCTTTAAATCTCCTTCTTATCCTATTTAATCTGATCAATGAAAACAAAGTAATCAATCCATTAACTCTAATTATAGCTCCTTCCAGCTAATTTTTTTGTCATTCCCTAACTCTAGATCTAATCAGTGAAAGACTCTTGTTGTCCTCAGGCATCATCTTCATTTTTTCTCAGTGACCACTTCAATTATGCTTGGTGTTGTGGTGTTGGGTATACACTATGACTGCTCAGGGTTCTCTTTCCGTTAGTGTGCACTGTCTATTGGTGTTTACTGTCACTGAGTGTACACTAGCTTTATATATTTACCAATAATATAAACTTTATCTCTTTGGTTTCTTGAATTCTATGACAATATGTTTATGACCAATCAGATTATATCAAGTTGACATCAGTGAAAATACAATATATTAACTGATTTAATGTCTTGCATTTATATTTTGTAGCTCGGTGATGATCAACTTAGCATATTCACACATTCAATCATTTATATTTCATCAATTTACTGACACTCGATAAACACTATTGATGAAATTTTAAGTTTACAGAATACATTTTCACCGAGCTGAGTTTTATATGATTGAATTTGTTTTGTTATACATCTGGAGGAATTATGGATTGTAGGATAATTTTATCAGGGAACTGAGTCCAACTAATTCATCCCCCCTGCCCCTCTCAGTTATTCTAACAATTGTTATTAGAGCATACAATGCTTATCAAGGAGCATACAGTGCTTAGAAGAAAGTTTTCAAGGACATGAGCTAAAGATCACAAGATGTATAAGAGAGATGCACCTAAGATGAGTGCGAATAACTTCTAGACATGGAAAAGAAGAATGAGATTATACCTATCAGAAATTGCAAGCAAAATTGAAGATTTCATGGAAAATGAATTCATATTACCTACTATACCTTTGACAGTAAATCAGTTGAAAGAGAAACATGAGCATAACCTTATCATTGTGGAGATTACTTCTTCACTTACCGATTCTAAATTTGAAGATATCAAGACATGTGCAACTTCCAAGAAGATGTGGGATCATCTTACACTAGTTTATGGAGGAGATTTAAATGTACTAAGAGCCAAAGATGAAAGTCTTCATGGAAATTTTGATGACATGCGAATGAAGGAAGGAGAAAAAATCACATAATACAGAAACTAACTTAAAGAAGTTGTGAATGCTATTCGAGGATCTGGTGGAACCATTGATGAAGACACAATTGTGAGTAATATTCTTAGAACTCTATTTCCTATTTATTCTATAAGAGTCTCTGTAATTCATGAAATGAGAGCAACAGGTAGAAATAACATTACTGTTGATAGTCTTGTTGGAAGATTGATTTATTTTGAGCTGAATAACTTTGACAACAATATTGTACCATCTATGGAATACACATTTATGTCTACTTTGAAAATTGGAAAATCTAGCAGCAAACACATAATCAGAAATAACAGTGACAGTGATAGTGATGACAAGGAACTTGATGAACTTGAAGCTTTAATGGTTAGAATATTACACAAAGGTAAAGGAATATATAAAGGTAAACTACCTTTTATATGCTTTAACTATAAAGAGATTAGCCATTTTTCTGCAAGATTCCCTAACAAAAAGAATGATGATAGAAATGATAGATCTAATGACAGAAAGGATGACCAAAACTTCAAAAGAAATTGACAATATGACAGAAGAGATAACCGAGATTACAAAGATAAAGGTAAGAAAGCCTATTACATTATTGAAGATAAAGTTAATGACACTAACTCTGACAGTGATGAAGATATTGAGATAGTGGTTGTAGCATTGAAAGATTATTCAGATGAGGATGAAAGGTATGTAGAAACAACACTTATCTCTAAAGTTAGTAAAAATGATATTTGGGTTATTGATAGTGGCTATACACATCACATGACTGGTGATAATGGATAATTTGAATTTCTTGAACATTATGATGGAGGATCAGTAAATGGGAAATGATACACCTTGTCAAGTGAAATGAAAAGGTACTATTATGTTGAACAATCAAATCAAATGTTAAATTTCTTATTGGGTAAAAGGAATTAACTATAATCTGTTGAGTGTTTCACAACTGAATAACACAGATCACTGAGTTGCATTTGAGAATACAAAAGCAAGAATCTATGATGTAAAAGGAAAATTGATCGGTACTGTTCAACAATCTAAAGGTAACCTATTCTATCTCAAGACACAGATGAAACTACTTTTTTATTGGAAAATAATGAATATATATGGCTATGGCATAAAAGAATTTGTCATGTAAATTTTGACAACATGGTTAAGATTAGTAAAAAAAGAAAAGTTAGAGGCTTACTGAGCTTATCTAAACCAGACCATGTAATGTGAAAAAATTGTCAAATGGGAAAGATGTCAAAATCTAGTTTCAAGAGCAAGAATTTTTCATCTAATGACATTTTAGAGTTAGTTCATACAGACCTATGTGGACCAATGAGAAGACAGAGCTATTATGGAGACAAATATTTTATTTTATTTGTTGATGACTATTCTAGGATGATGATTGTCATGTTCCTAAAAGAAAAATCTGAAGCATTTAAGATGTTTAAGTGGTTTAAAGTTAAAGTGGAAAAAGAAACTAATAGAGATCTGAAGTGTTTGAGATCTGACAGAGGAGGTGAATTTATTTCTGATGAGTTCACTAACTTTTGTAATGATTATGGAATCAAAAGACATTTTTTGCACCAAGGACACCACAGCAGAATGGGATTGCTGAAAGAAGGAACAGATCAATTGTTGATTGTGCTAGGACATTGATTATTGATAAAGGAGTTTCACAAACATAATGGAGAGAATCCTTTAGCATAGTATTTTACACATTGAACCGAGTACAACTGAAGAAAGATTCAAACAAAACACCTTATGAGCTATGGTATGGGTATACACTGAATGTAAGTTATTTTAGAATATTTGGTAGTAGGTGTTATATTCTGAAAATGAGAGAAATGGAAAATTTGATTTGAAAATTGATGAAGGAATATTTCATGGATATTCTACTAAGAGTAAAGCTTACAAATGTTTGAACAAGACAACTAAAAAAATCATCGAGAGTGCAAATGTGAAAGTTGATGAATTTACTGAGATAAATGATGAGGACAGCATGAAGGAACCTGAAGATTATAGTAAATATGTTTACTAAGAATAACCTAATATGATACCGACACAAATGCCTAGAATTACTAGGCAACAGGGTAATCTTACTGGGCAACAGATTAATGTCACTGAGCAACAGGTAGCACAGATCAAGAATCAGGAAAATGCTGAAATAGAAGATCATGAACTAGAAGACAATGTAGATACACAAGAAGATGATGAAGGACCAAGAACTGAACATGTAATTTCTAGATATGTAAGAAGACACCATCCATTAGATCAGAACATTGGAGATAAAAGAGTAAGCATACTGAAAAGAAGTAAGTTTAGAGATGATACTTATTTAATTTGTGAATTTGAGCATAAGAATGTTAGAGATGCATTAGAAAATGAAGAATGGTTTAATGCCATGAATGAGTAAATTGAGAAGATACATAAAAATAATACACGAACATTAGTACTGAGACCGAGTGATAAAATATCATTGGCACCAAATGGATTTTCAGAAACAAATTGAATGAAGATGGGAATGTAATCAAAAGTAAAGCAAGATTGGTGTGCAAAGGGTATGCAAAAGAAGAAGGAATTGACTATGGAGAGACTTTTGCACCATTTTCTAGACTTGAAGGAGTAAGAATACTACTTGCATACACTGCATATAAAGGCTTCAAGGTATATCAAATGGATGTGAAGTTTTCATTTTGAATTGAATACTGGAAGAGAAGATATACATTGAACAACCTAAAGGATTTATTGATCCTGATCAGACACCCATGGTATGTAAGTTACATAAAGCTTTATATGGACTAAAGCAAGCACCAAGAGCATGGTATGAAATATTGCATTCATATCTTATAAATATTGGATTTATTAGAACAAGTGACAATAACAATTTGTATTTAAAAGGAGGAAATGATGATAACACACTTATTGCTGAAATATTTGTTGATGATATCATATTTTGAGGTAATGATAACGTATGCACTTCATTAGCTGATGAAATGAGGAAAGAATTTGAGATGTTGATGTTTGGTCAGATCAAATTTTTTCTTGGATTGCAAATTTTATAACAGACTACAGGTATTTACTTTACTCAATCAAAATACATTAAGGAAGTACTAAAGACATTCAAAATGGAGGAATCAAAACCAATCAGAACACCTATGGTGACAAGATGCAAAATCACAAAATATGACAAGACACCTGAGGTAAATCAAACCTTGTGCAGTTCTATGATTGGTAAATTAATGTATTTTGTTCACACAAGACCTGACATAGCACATGCAGTTGGAATAGTTGCAAGATTTTCTGTTAACCCCAGGGAATCACATATGACCATTGTAAAAAGAATTTTTAGATATTTGAAGAATACTGAGGATTATGGACTATGGTATAAAAGAGAAGGAAAATTTGAGTTGAAAGTCTATACACATTCTGATTGGGCTAGGAATATAGATGATAGAAAAAGTATTGTTGGTGGAGCATTCTTTATTGGAGAAAGACTAGTTACTTGGATTAGCAATAAGAAAGGATGCATATCTTAGTCAATTACAGAAGCAGAGTATGTTGTTGCTTCTGAAAATTGTTCTAATATAGCATGGATAAAACAATTTCTAAAAGGAATGAATGAAGAGACCACCAAACTAGTGATGATTTATTGTGATAATACAACTACTATAAATATTTCAAAGAATCTCGTGATGGTTGCAAAAACAAAGCACATATCTATAAAGTATCACTACTTGAGGGAGCAAATATAAGACAAATAAGTAATTTTGGAATATGTACAATCAAAGGAACAAATTGCAGACATATTCACAAAATTATTATCAAAGGATACATTTGAGTACTTGAGAGGTAGACTGGGGGTTCATCCCTTGTCTATTGGTAACTAAGCAGATTAGGAGATGGAATCAACCTATATGAAATCATAATATCAATCATGTTGATGCAAAGATGAACTGGACCAACACAGAGATATCCGTACACTAAAAGGTACCTACTACACCGAAAATCAGAGATATTTTATTTGGCTAATGAAGAGCTACATATTTTTCTTTTTGGAATTGTTTTCAAAGGGAGAGAAAATGATCAATGAAACATATATATCCATCTAAGGGGGAGATGTATCAATGAAATATTAGAGAGAATTGATTCATGCAAATATCCATCCACTCAAGGGAGAAAAGAGACAAGGAGAGCAAAGACATATCCAATCTACAGAGAAATTCAAGAGCTGAATAGTCAACCGCAAAGAGAGTCTACACAATGAGTATTTTGTTTATACTGACACAAATTATATTCAAGCTAGGGAGAGCTACAGAATTGTTACAGTTGTAGAACAAAAGTTTAGTATTTGTTGTATGGCATTTTATATTGCATATTTTGTATGGTGTTTCCATCAATGCCAAAGGGGGATATTGATGAACTACAACTGATTATATGTTTCAATTCATTTTTTAATATTCAACCAAGTTGCAGAAGTGATGATAAACATTATCAGTTAGTTTATTGTCATTGACGTCAACTTATTTGAGTGTTATAATGGTGGAAAACATTTTTTATGTATTGAGGATCTGGAACAAACAATGTTTATGTGGTCGGTAAAATAAAGATTTCTGTATACACCGAGTGACAGTGATAACCGAGTAAAACATAGTGTATACCGAGCGACAGTGATAACCAAGTAAGAGATTACCGACACAACATGGTTAATACTAAGACCAAGAAATTATTTCAAATTGAGGCCGACTTGGATGCTGATCTAGAAATTGATGATTTCAAGGTAAAAGATAAAGTTTGTTACTTGATCAAATGGTTATGAAAATTCAAGGAAGATCGGACGACGGAGATTGAAATGTGTTTTTAACACAACTACCAAGGAAAGATCAAGTGAGAAAATGAACGATGGAGATTAAGTGGTAAGATCTGAAGGATGAAAATTAAATGATACATGATGTCTATATAAGAGACAAGTTATTCATTTCTAAATTGTGCAAGTGTTGGTAGATGTTGAAGCATACATGTGGATTTGATGCATGACTAATCAAACTGGTTAAAGATAGAACTAAGTATTTCTGCAGACATCACCAAGAAAATAGAGGAAAGAGGAATACTGAGCAGAAAAAGTATGATATGAATTGAAGTGAACAAATTGATTAGAGATATTATGTACTTAGAATAGATCTGAATGTATTCAAATCAGAGTTACATTTGAATTAGATCACTACTGTATCAATTTAACCATTGTTATAGATAAATATCTTAACCGAGTGGGATAGTGAATCCTTATTATAACATTCAGAGAATGTTGATTATTTTCTTGTTGACCCCATAGTGAATGCTTGGTCAGGAGAGAACTATTAGTTTTAAATCCTCTAACAAGGTCACATTTAAAAGTGTGCATTGTAACCTTTAACAGGGTTGGCTCCTCACCAAGCTCACTTTAGAAGACTAAAAATACTTTGGGTTACCGGTCCCAGTTGGTTTTTCCCTTAACAGGGTTTCCACGTTAAAAATCTGTGTCAATGTGTATGAATGTTATGGATTGTTATTTTACTTTACACTTTGTTTATTGACCTAGATTGGTAATCATGGTATTAATTTACTAACACTCAGTAAACACTATTAATGAAAGTTTAAGTTTAGAGAATACATTTTCACTGAGCTGAGTTTTATATGATTGAAAAAAAAAAATTATTCATTTGGAGGAATTTGAGACTATAGGATAATTTTGTGAGGGCACTAGGTCTAACTAAATTATTCTAACAAGTTTTAATTCTTGTGATAATTCCTTTATTCTTATCTCTAATAATCTTATTTTCTATGTGAATTTGTTGTACATACCTTAGGGTTTTAGTTGTTGATGCCAGAGCCTCCTTTGTCTCTTCTTCTCTCTTTTCTTGCTATCATTTGTCATCAAATTCATCTGATTTGTATCTACTATGTGTGTCAAAAGAATTGTGAACATCTTCATCAAATTTCACATTCACACTTTCAACTATCTTGTTTAGTCTCTTGTTATAACACTGGTACACTTTTTTCTTTGTAGAGTATCCCAAAAATATACCTTCATCATCTCTATTGTCAAACTTTCCAAGATTGTCATCATCTCTCTGAATATAGCATTTACTTCCAAATATTTTGAACTACTTTACTGTTGAATCTCTTCCATGCCATAGCTCATGTGATGTCTTTCCATAATTCCTTTGGAAAATTACTATGTTAAGAGTGAATATTGTTGTATAGATAAATTATCTCCAATAAATATTTGGTAAGCCTGCTTCTTTGATCATTCTTGTAGCTGCTTCTTGAACTTTTTGATACATTCTTTCTACTGCACTATTGTGTTGTGGTGTTTTAGAGGTAGATAAATTGTCTTTTAATGTCATGTTTTTCATAGTTGTTGAATTCATCAGATGTGAACTCTCCTCCTCTATCAAATCTTAAACACTTGATTCTTCTGTCAAATTCATTCTTGGCTCTTTCTTTAAATATCTTGAATTTTTCTAATGCATCTTATTTTTATTCTAAGAATGGTACCCAATTTAATCTAGAATAATAATTAATTAAAAACATGAAATATCTCTCACTTTGTAAGCTTATTGTTCTAGTTAGAACACATAGGTTAGTGTGTACTAGATCCAACAATCTGGTAGATGATTGATCTTTTCCTCTAAACATTTCTCTTATCGTATTTCCTTCTTGACATCATTTACAGATAATTTTGACTGGTTTGTTCATTCTTTGCAAATCTCTAACTGCACTTTTTGAGCTTATTCTTACCAAATTGTTGAAGTTAATGTGACACATGCTACATTAATAATTCTGAATCTCTTCTAGATTTCATAACCATCATCTTGAAATACAAAATTATAACCATTTTCACACATCTATCTAACACTCAAAAGATTATGATATAAGTCCTTCACATAGTAAAATTTGTCAGTGTTATGTTTTCTTTCAAAAGTAATAGAACCAATTCCAACAATTTTTGTTACAAGTGTATTTTTTTTGCGCCAAAATATTGACCTATCAATGACTGATACAACCACTAAACTTATAAAATCCACAAGAGGCAGTCAATCCATTTTCATAAATCCTGAGGGGAGCGCTGACCATTTTCCCAACAATCTCCCCCTTAGTGTTGAGGGGGTTCAAACATGTGACCAACCTCTAATACCACTTGTTATAAGTGTTATTTTTTAGGCACCAAAAGATCGACCTATTAATGCCAAATAAAACCACTAGACTTATAAAATCTGTGGGAGGCAGTTAGTCCCTTATCATGAATCCCGAGGGGAGCGCTGACCATTTTGCCAATAGTTTTATCATCTCCAAACCTAAAAGAACCACCATCATATTTCTCAAGTTTCACAAATTTACTTTTATCACCAGTCATATTATTTGAACATCCACTATCAATCAACTATTCATATGTATTTCTAGAGATATCAAGTCTAGGTTCATCTTTTTCTACCAAAAATAAAAAATATTCTTGATATGATTCACATTCTGATATATTGGCATTTTCATTGACATAATAGGCCTTCTAATTAAACCTTTAAACTTTTGTCTTGATCCTTTTTCCGAACACCTAGTTGCTAAATGACCAATCTTTCCATATCTAAAACATTTAAGAGGAAACATACCTTTGTATTTTCTAGTACCTTTCTTTAACTTTCTTGTAACATTTTCTTCCAACTCATCTGAACTGTCACTATCTAGATCATTTTATGTCTTTGTGGCTTTACGGGCTGTTTTAGAATTCTCCTTTTCTTTTTTGAATTTCCTCATCTCAAAAGAGGTTAAAGTTCCAAAGAGTTTCTCTCTAGTGAATTTATTTAGATTGTAAACTTCCTCAATATCTGAGATCTTGTCACTGTATCTTTTTGGTAAATTCATCATAATCTTCTCCATAACACCTTCATTTTTCAGATTGTTCTCTTGATTTTTGACTTCATTTACTGCATTTTCAACTCTCTGAAAGTATCTTTCTATATATTTACCTTCTTTTATTATCAAGTTTTCATATCTACATTTAGCTGTCAAATTCTTTGATAATTTAACTCTATCATTTCCTTCATATATTTCTTTCATCTTTTCCCAAACTTCATACGTAGTGTTCAATGAAATAATTTTTTTAACTCAATCTTTGATAAAGCACTATAAATAACATATCTCACTTTTTCACTCTCTTCACAGGCTGAAATTTCATCCACAGTAGTAGGACCATTTTTTGGTACTAAATATTTTGTCTCAATAGCTTTCCAAGTATTTTAGCTTATGGAAATCAAGTAACCTCTAATATGCACTTTCCATAAATTGTATTTGAATCCATCAAACACAAGAATTGTCAGTTTGTGTACCATCAGATCCACCTCAAGAGGTTAATCTCTTCTTCGGGGAACCAAAGATCTTATACTAATTGTTGAATAGTCTGGATAATTGAGAGAGGGGTTAATTAGTTATCATAAAATATTTTTCTTGAACTTATATGATCTAGAGAAACTTTAATTCAATTAGACAATCAAAAGAGATATGGACATGAAAATACATAAGAACTATGTACATAATGAACACCAATTTTTTACGTGGAAAACCCAAGATGGAAAAAACCACTGACAATGCTAATTATCAATAATGAAAAACCATTTAAGTTGATTTTTACAAGGGTGGCTCACTTCCAAGATGCTCACTGCAAGTGGCTCAGTGTCTAGTTATCACAACCAACAAAAACAATGCTCACTTCCAAAAGAAGAATAATGAAAAGGAAATCCACCACTGCAATAACTATTCCCAACTACAACACCAGAAGAACCCAATGGTATTCTACCTTGGGTAGCATAATATCACATGAACAAAAATATCTAGATTTATCTTTTCAAATTTAAATTATTTCACACACACCAACATCAAGCAAAATCATCTTTTACTTATATCATTCTATTCCTTCATAATATTTCAAGTTCGCAAAGCACAATTTGAATTCATAATCTTCTAAGTCTTCCAAATAAAATTTAAATTATGTCACTATAAAACATTCATGTAGTGGAAAGGAATTAAACATGGACCACATAGAAACTACTCACTCAAAAACAATGCTACTCAATTACCATAATATTTGGAGCCAAAGAATAGAATTTACATGTTATAATGCATTCTATGTTTCCAAAGCATGTTAACCAATTTCTAAATCAGTCCAGACCCAAAAGAGTGTGTCTCATTATGTTGCAATACAAATGGGACTAGGATAAACACAACCAAGGATAGATCATTTATAGCACAACATCCTGAGCGCCCCAATATGGATTACCAACAAACTAAAATAGAACTATATCTAATCAATCAAGGTATGTTGACATCAATGACAAAAACATCACATTCACAAAATTCTCCAATAATTTGTTGGAGAATTATCTTTCTTATTTTTGGAAACTAGTATGAAGGTGTAAAAACTAGCAACTATGATCTAGGAATTCAAGAACAACTTACACCAACAATGCATTAAGGAGACAATTGATAATATGGTGTTTAAAGAATAATTGGTAAAATTTTAGCTATAGCTAGTAGTATATAAGGATATGAAAAGAAATTAGAAAATTTGAATTTTTCCTAGACAATAAAGATCAAATATAGTAAGGCTCTTTATTTTGAGGACTTCAATGAGGCGGTAAATTATTTTGTTGAGGACTTTCCTATTTCAATTGTTGATTTATGAAAAGAAAAATTTGTTAAATATAGAAAAATTGAATTTTGGAGTTGAACATGTTGTTGCAACAATATGTCTTTGTCTTACCATGCATGAACAAGGTTAAGATCAAAGTTATAAGTGCTTCTTTTTAATCTCTTCATGCTCATGCCTCAAAGGGAGATCCCCCTAACGTCCCAAACATTCAAAGTTCAATAGCAAATCAAGGTAAATTTCAAGAATGTTTATTTGGTCCTCATACATTTAGGGTTTTATTTGAAGTCTTGATCCATCACCCATGTCATTCCAAAATCTAGAAAGAAAATTTTAGTATAATAAAAGCCACACAAGTGCTTACCATGTGAACTAATAATATGGTCACTATTTTAGGGTTATGTTTATTTCTTTTTACTTTTATAAATAAATTTACTCCTATTGCATGAACTTGGGCATGTAGTTAGTTTCAATTAGGTATTAGTAAGTTTTTTATTAAAATTGGTAGCATAACAAGGTGGCTTACCCTTACACAACCATATCCCAAAGGTGTCAAAGAGAATAAAAACACATAAGTAGTGGTGTTGACTTTTATAATAATAGCACACTAAGAGTAAAGGTGTTGGCAAGATCAAAATATCATCAAAGAGAAAAACAAAACATAAGTAGTAGTGTTTAATTTTACAATAGAAACACACTAACATTAAAGGTGTTGTCAAAACCAAAATTAAAAAATATTAACATACTAGCACAAAGGCTAGTAGTCCTCCTCAAGAGTGGGAGGGTAGCTTACTCACCACATGCGGAGAAGAATCTGAGTTTGAAGAACTATTTTTCCTGTGCCACCAAACAACTCTCCAGGCTATATTGTCCTTAGGATCCCCACCACAAGGAGGAGTGGCTAATGAAACTACATTTGGACAACTGTCAACACCAAAGCTAGAGTTTTGAGAAAGATATATATTATTAGTTAAATATTGGAGTAGAGTAGTGGAAACAGGGAAAGAAGGGTCCTTAGAGCTAGAGGGGGCCCCACCAATAAGAGAAGGAGTCATATTCTCATGTTTATAGTATGAGAACCTATATTTTTAGCAAGGGGATCACCTAGACTTGCAATAGGAGCTTCGTCCTCATCATCATCAAAGGAAGAATCAAAAGGTGAGATGGTAAAAGTTTCTTCATTAATGTCTTTCCACCAAGTGGTCTTTCCTTTATGCCACGAGACTAAATAATATGTTGCCAAGTGACCTGTAGAGACAAAATAATGAAATCAAAATGAGATGCCCTCATAATCCACCACTTGAGTACATGGCCTATCCCCCACCATAAGAACCACATCACCATGGAGAGGTGTGGAGATGTCAATATCCAAAAAAATATGTGCAAAGGTAGAGAGACCCATAGTTTGTGTATTATAGACATCTACCTTTATGAAAGGACCAATAGAGATGTTAATGGCCTCAAAATGAGAGTTCTCCCAAAAGTGAAGGGGAAGATTGGCAAGCCAAACCCATACTGGAAACATACTAAGTAGTTCAGTAAGAGGATTAAAGTAAACTGTCCAAGGTTTGGCTAAGAGAGAGTGATTCCCCAAAACCCAAAGTTTGGTTAGCACCAAATCTTGTTCCTTAGAAGAAGTAAAAAGAACCAAAAAAACCCATGTGTGCAAGGGAAAAGATCAATATTACTAGGGACAAAGGGTATCAATGAACTACACACCACCACAAGGGATTTCTTGGGATAGGGAATAGGTCAAGATTTCTGCTTTGAAGGTGCAGCTTTGGCAACACAAGCAAAACTCTATCCACCAACAATAGTAATCCCAGAACTAGGTCTCTAAGAGTGGCTCCCAATAGAGACCATTCTAACAGAAGCCCTGCCCCCATATTTTTTAGGAATAACCCCCACAAAAAGTGGGGTAGAACCAATAACACCTAACCCAAGAAGCCTCCAAGTAGGAGGATTTGAACCAAAATTTTGTAAACTAGGGGAAACAGAGAAAATGACACCTCTATCTACACCCAAAAACCCTATAGTTCATGAGGAAGAGGGGACTAGATAAATGATAGAAAGGGTAGAATACTCATACAAACTACTAGGAGCGGGCATGGAAGCTATTAGACACATCTACAGGAACCCCCAGAACTAGTGTGCACACCTCAGAGACACAAGTAGGAGACGAATCCAATGTATCATTCAACCTCCAGGTGATGGAGTTGTTGAAACATTCAAAACATGCGTTTTGAAAATATTTCATCACACTTCCCCCTTAAGATTTCTAATTAAGGATTAGTTAGTTATTATTTTCATTTGTAGTCATTTTTAGCATAAGATTGTGAGATTCCCAATTCTCTTTTCCCAAACCCTATCTAAAAGATTAAAAACATTAATGTAAAAAAGATGTAAGATATCCTATGTTTTAGTATTAGGGGTTGGAAATTTAATTTTTTAAAATTTGGAAAAGTATGATGCATTTTTTAGTATGACATTTTGTTGAAGGCTGTGGAATTTTAACATTCAATAAAAAATTAGGCATTCTATTCACTATTGTATACACTAAAAAATGGCTTCGTTGATTAATCAATTAATTAAATATTTATTATTTAATTAATATGGACTTGATGAATTGATTAAATATTTATTATTTAATTAATGTTTATTTCTTCTATTTTATT
>MU227940.1:2614104-2649974 GCA_018584345.1 Thuja plicata | reverse complement strand
GACCACTTCACTTTCAACATTACTCGCTCGGTCGTGGAGCATAAAACATAAAGCAAAGATTTCCAGTGACTGCGAGATAGACTTGACCTTAGCTCGTCGCCTACTCGCTGACCTTCAAGTTAACTTTAAAAAACAACTCGCGACTGCGCGATGCATAATTTTGCAACTCGTCGCCTACTCGTAGGCATAATGAAACTTGACTCAAACAGCTCGCGACTGCGCGATTTACATTTCAAAATAGCTCGTCGCCTACTCGCATAACTTAAAAACTTGATATAAAACCAGCGCGACATAGCGACTAAGGATGAAAATGACTTCAAAAAGTGACTTGACTCATTTTTTGGCGGTAAAGCACAGAATTTAAAATCAAATAAGCCCGGGAAACTGACAAGACCAAGGGATTCAAAAATTTTATTTTACACTGCCAACATACCCTACAAGATATGAAGGTCTATAAATATTTGGCCTTTGAATGGGATGACTATCCCCTACAGCTTTATAAGATAGTGCAGCCTCATTTTGACTCTATAGGCACTTAAAACCACATTATTGGCAAGTTCTACATTCATGAACCACACTTGGAGGATCGTTGGATGAACTGTGTAGATGATCATGAGGTCAGAATCCAGGATTATTGTAGAATAACTCTTACTTAGGAAAAGGAAGTTATAAAGACTCCTATTCCCCCAAACATTTGGGAGTATGATTCATATGAGGTCTTGGAAGCCATTTATATATATGACAAGATATTAGATAGGCCCATCATGAACGTAGAGGTTGATAAGGATGAAAATGACAATATTGATTTCTGGGCAAGGCATGTGATGAGAAAAATAGAGGAATGGATTAAGAGGCCCTACAAGATAAGCCCAATACCTGTGAAAACATTGATGGATCCACCCAAGAAAGTGGATAAATAGTGCGGAGAGAAAAATACAGTGCTGTAATACAAGAAGGCACCACTACAGAAGCCAAGCACGGTATATGGCCATGAACGAGCAGTGGAGTATGGGTCAAACCCAAGGTAGAAGGCTCCTGAGACAAGAATGACTGGGAAACTAGATCCTCCCATGGGGCCAGCACAATTTTCACCAGATGAAGGTCCCTCTACTTATGGAAAATCTCCTCTTGCCATTGAAAAGGGCAAGAAGACATATAAGAGGACTAAAGCTTCTATGTCTCGACAATTAGAACCATATAGGATGACCCACATGAAGAGGAAGAGGAAGAGGTCCCTCTAGTCAAAATGATAAGGTCTCAAAAAAGGAGAGAATTGGAGACTATTAGGAAACACCAAGAGGATCCTAAAGAGAAAGATAACCCCTTGGATGCTCTAGGATCGGATGAGTTCAAAATATCAAACTTTGAGGGTCTGGAATGTTTTTCAAACCCATGCCAGGACACGTCAGGTTATGCAACTAGGTATGAGGCAGGTGGTCCTTCTCTTTTCTAACCACAGGTAACCCTAACTCCACCTCCCACCCAATTTACCAATCCAAAGCCAAATATACCTATTGTGGGAAAGCACTCTAAAGAAGATCAAGGGCTCAGGAATCAAGAGTCCCCAATTTCCCAAGAGGTGCCAAGAA
Organism: Thuja plicata; assembly: GCA_018584345.1. Taxonomy (NCBI): domain Eukaryota; kingdom Viridiplantae; phylum Streptophyta; class Pinopsida; order Cupressales; family Cupressaceae; genus Thuja; species Thuja plicata. The sequence continues at coordinate 2,648,385 of MU227940.1, read as the reverse complement.
ATGAGCCCACAAAAAAAACCATTGTTGATACAAATCACCCTCATATTCCTACTCCACAAACTACTCTTCCACCTGTTATTCCTACTCCACCACCATTTCTCCCAACTCCAACTACTCTTCCACTTCTAATTCCCAATCTCCCAACACCTACTCCACCATCATCAAGCCCTTTGCCTTGCCACATCCTGACTCCTAGAGTATCAGTAACTGTAGAGGTTGTGTCACCTTTCAAGACCACATTAAAGGTTATGACTGGTCTCAATACCAAAATTTTGGTTAGCTCCTTAGGAGATGAAGAAAAAGGCCAGGAAAGATGAGATGAGGCAATGGAAGAAGAAGACAAGGCAGAAGATGAAAGGGAAAAGGAAGAACACCGAGGATAAATGAATGAAGGGGAATAGAGACAGGAACAAGAAGAGGGTCCAAATAAAGAGGTGACTCCAGGGTCACAAATTTTAGATTCAGTTCTTTACGTTACTCCATATGAGCCGATCACCGCATCTAGTAATCCCACATGGTTTACTAAAGAAATCCAGTTAAGGAGAATAAATTATACACATGAGGATGAAGGGGAAAATATAGATATAGCATCCTTAGGACAAGATTTTCATCATATAGAGATCATATTACCACCGTGAACAATGTCCTATGTCACTCAAGACACTAGGGGGCGCTAGAAAACACTGGTTGTAGTCCCATCTGCTAGCACCTCTCAGACACAAGCAACTCAAAAAAACTATACATTTGAGGAGGGAGATTTGGGGGAACCCACCAGGGAAGGGAGAAAGAGACTAGAATCCTTAGGGCTTAAACATGCTCTGGGTTTCATGAGTAAGGATGAGGAGACCATAAAAACCTTGAAAAAATAGAATGAAGCCTTGAAGAAGTTCATTCACAAAATGGTTGGTCCTATTGACCCCAACTGCCCAGAAGACTAATTACAGGCAGTGTTAGATAAGAGAAACACCCGAGACCTGTTGGCAGGGTTAACAACATCCTTCATCAAAGCAAGTGCAGATTGGAAGGAAGAATTTGAGCAGTATGGGGAAGGTTCCATCAAATGAGTATTAAAACCTTATAGGGTTATTCTAATAGAAGATACAAATTTTATTGATTTGATGAAAAATGAGGGTAGCCTGGAGTCTGAGACAAGAAAATGGTGAACCTCTCTCCAAGATTTGCATATCAATAATAAATAGTGCTTCCAAATTCTGGTAAAGATATATGAGGGTGAGGAGCTAGACAATTTTGAGACTTGGATAAAGTGCATAATCAAGATAATTAGCATTTATGAAAAATGTCAAGCCTCCATATTGGAGAAGCAAAAAGAAGTCTTGGAATAGGTGGAAGAAATAGATGCTTTCTTCATAGGGATCAGCCTTGATTTGTACTAGGATGAAGCTAAGCATATCTTATGGCCTTCTAAAGAAGTGGTCTAACAATTCAGAGGCATTATGGAAAGCGTAGAGACCAAGGAAACCTTACATCAATTATTTTATTCAAAAGAAGAGATGAAAAAGCTGACAAACCATGAAGAGGAGATCCAATTCCTTGCTTTGGAGCTAACTACCTTCAAAGAAAAGCAAGAATGAAAGGTCAAAAAGGTGTAAAGAAAGAAGATAAACTATGAGGAAGTTTAGGAGGTCATATAGAGGCTCCGGGCTACACACCTAGAAGTATTCCCAAACTGACCCCTTGGACCACTGATCATTTTGAAGAAGAAGTCTCCAACACTTAACAAAATTCCCTAAGGAAAATTTCAGTGTTTCAACCTTTCAGCCCCTTTAGGACATGTAACTTCAAACCTTTCAACCTTTCATCCCCGCAAGAAATTTATTTCTTCGGCCTTTCGGCCCTCCAAGATCTTCAGCCTTTTGGCCCTCCAATTTTTTGGCCTTTCATCCTTCCAAATGTTTTGGCCTTTTCAGCTTCCAACAAGTCCAAACTTTGGACCATAATTTTTTTATTTAACACTTAAGAAGTTTTGGGGCATTAAAATTTTCAGAGTTGAGGTCAAGGTCTGAAAATCTGGGTGTTTCCAGTGAGATCACATTTTTCTGCACCAGTTGAAATCCAAATCAGATTGATGGTTAACTTGAGTTCATTTTGAAGGGACTAATGGTCTCTTACCAGTCTCCACCACCAGAAGAGGCTCTAGATGAAGAATCCAAGGAAAAATCCAAGAATCGAGAAGAAGACTCCAAGTTCTTAGAAGAAACCCTCCTTCTTTTCTCTTTCTCTTCTGGCCGAGTTTGACCCTTCTTGCATGGGCAAGCTGATTGTAAATGGATTTAAGAATCCATGCAAGCTTTCCAATATCAGTTAGCAGTAGTTTCCCTTTAGCAAAGTTGTAGTTTTAGTTTATGTTTATTAATTTAAGCTCTTTGATGCCCAAATTTTGGCATTCAGAGTTGTAGATCCAAAACTCTATATATTGTAATCACAAATCAATGTAAAGGGTTAGGAATTCTGAATACAATAAAAATCTACATTTGGTGCTTCATTCATGGTGTGTGAATTACTGCAGCCTATGCAAAATTATTATATGTATGCTTGCATTATTCATTATTTTGAAAGAGCCTCTTGTTTATTGTGCTTCAAATTCGTGTTCCTTTTAGTTGGAGTTTGTTATTGTGTATTTACTTTGTTGTGACAAATGCGTGGAAGAGATCATCTTTGGGCTTTACGATAAATCCATCTTATGGGTGCGCACACCTTGGTGGCTTCATGATTTGATAGATTTTGAATATCTTGCACAAGTGAATTCATCTTCTCTCCAAACGCTTGCATCTGTGGGGTATTGAATTGTGACTTGGTCTGATTTTTGCTTTGTGGGTTTGTTCCAAATCTCTTCACCATTCAATTCGCAGGGAAGGATTTACAATGGTTTATGTTTGTAGGATTTCATTTTCAGCACGTTATTTTATTCCTTGTTACTTTAATCTCTTCAAATTATGTCTTTAATTCTAAAAATACACATCTTGAGAATACAAAATTGCATTTTGTTTACAACACCCATATATGTTAAAATAGAAAATACCAAAAAAAGAACTAAAGTGTTTTGCAATTTGATGCTGTAAATGTACCAGCAAAGGCCTCCTCATGAACAATCACATTTATCTTCAACTGAGTAACCAAGTAGGTTGTGATCCAACCCTGGAGAACCTTGGGAATAAATTTGTTATTCTTTCAAGAGAGCAAATCAAATCTCAAGATCCTAGCAAGTTGGTTTGTGTCAAAACAATGCTTAATAGAAGTGGCGCTAGAAGGAGGGCCTCAAGACTCAAAATCTAGATAACATTGGATCTTTCTCTCTAGAGAGATTTGAGTGAGTGCTTAGATCATCTCCAAAGAGAGGTGAGTTCCTTGAACTCACCCACCATCGTAGAGCTCACAACGAAAAAGGAAAGACCAAAGAGAAATCTTCTCACCACCTTGCTGAGTCTCAGAATTGTCTTGGACAGAAATCATATATTGCTTCCTCGACTGTCATAATAGCCATAGACCAAAATCAAAATGTGCAAAATCATAATTTGCAACAACCACATCTAATGGCCTTTTTTGCCAACGCAACCAGCTCACCTTTAAATTTTGTTGGGAAACTCCATGAGTTACCCAAAAATCTAGAGAATTTTTGCACCCAATTAATATATGGTGAGTCAAGGAAAGAAGAAGAACACATCCACATCTTCAAGGATTTTTGTAACCATAAAGAGATCACCCACCAAGATGTTGTTTGTTGTCTATTCCCACACACTTTGGGAGAGTTTGCATACAATTGGTACCTAAACTTACCATGAGGGTCTATCTTTGCATGGAATGAATTTGAAACCAAATTCCTCAATCAATTCAAGTTGTATGTGGATCCCACCACAACTCATGACCAGTTCATCACAACAAGGAAAGATCCTAAGGAACCCATCGCTATGTTCAATCATCATTTTCACAAAATGCATTAAAATCTGGAAGCTCCTTACACCATACCAGATGAGGCGATCGTACAATTTTACTTGAAGGCTTTGGATCCTTTCACCTTAATCTTTCTGAGGATACTTCCCCTAGAGGATAGAGACATGATGGAAAAGGTGTATAACGAAGCTGTCACCTTCACCCAATAGATGGACCCACAAGAAGGAAGCTATGTGTCCATGCCCATCATGACAAATCTTGTTGTCCCACATCCATTTACAACAAACAATCCAGCCTCGGCCACTCACATGCCTATGCTAAACCTTATTCTAGCACAACCATGTGCAGCCCTACCCTCATCTATCACTTACCTAGGTTACAAATCTCATAAAATAGTGTTTCTAGAGTAGAGGGTTATACCCCAAGCTGAGCCTGATACCCTCATGGCCTCAGAGCTAGATGTTGTTAAGAAAACTTTATCATAGCTCACCAACGAGCTCACCAGGATGAAGTTAAATCCATCTCAAAACTAGGGTGGATACCAACGGACATCTGCTAGTCTAAATACACACCCCCAGAATCCAAACTGAGGTTTCAATACATAAAACAACAACAATACACAAGAGAAGCAGTTTAGGCAACAAAGGCCAAGCCAACCATGGAACACTAGACCCAATAACGGCAACATCCCAGCAGACAATGCCAATGCCTATGAGGCTTAAGAGGATAATTTTTTCGGGGCTCCAATTTCACACCAAGGTAATGATGGATATGGGAACAACTCCTATGATCATTACATCCAAAATCCAGAGGAGCTCCCGGTGCAATTTAATGCTATGGTGTTTGATTCCTATGAGTCTAAAAAGGAGGAAGGCTCAGATACTTTTACAGGAGAAGATGAGTTTGTGTTTCCCTTCTAGAGAGAGAATGATCCTGAGTATTATGAAGTACACACCTTCCAAAATGATCAATGAAACTCATACAACCTTCAGACTAGAAAGGAACCCCTCACCGACGGTATCCCCCTAAGAAAACAACCAACCCCACCAGGTCCTCAGGCTAGTAACAATCTCATGCCTCCTAAATTCGTGAATGGTCTCACACCCCCTACAGTAAGTACATATGTTGGCTATAGAGGTGCAGCCTAGTCAAGAGATAAATATAACATAGTTGATGAACTGAAGAAAACTAAAGCAAACATATCTATGTTTGAGTTACTGCAACGCTGCCCATCTCAGAAGGAGGCCCTTCTAAGATCTCTGGACCACTCAAAACCTGGCTTGTCAACCAAAAATACAAGGACACCTACATCTAGTATCAACACATCTGAGGCTTTTCCTGCAATGTTCAAAGATAAGATGGAGGTCCCACCATTCTTACTCAGTTAATGGATGTTTGGAAAGAACCTACACAATTGCTTGATTGATTCAAGAGCTTTGTGCAATGTCATGCCCTTGTCAATTTTCCAAAAGTTAGGTATGGTGCCCCAATTAACAAACTAAGTGGTCATACAATTGGATAAAACTGAGGTCAATGTGATTGGTGTGCTCAAAGATGTACACATTCAGTTGGTTGCAAATCCCATAATACAAGAACGCATTGATGTGCATATAGTGGACATACCTAAAACTTATGGGATGTTGTTATGTTGAGAATGGACCAAGTGCTTGAGAGGATGGCTTTCCATAGATTTCACCCAGTTATGGCTACCGTGGAGAGGCTTGAACAACCAAATCAATATAGATGCAGAGCCTAAACTGAAAAGAATGATCACTGAGTACAATACCCCAAATGAAGTTCTATTCACCCAAACTGATCTAGGCACTTATCGGATGGATGATGTCTTCATGTTTTAGAAATGAGAAGGTGAAGAGTCATACCATAGTCCCATCCAAGGTCTCCTAGTGCTAAAAATTGGTGATGAAATTTTCCAGAGTTTCATCAATAGCACCACAGCTAGTTTATGACATCTAGGGCAAGACACAGACCCCAACATCTTGTTACTACCAGGATATTTCTGACTACATCAAGCTAGCCACTCAGAGTTCATGTGTCCCAATTCCCAGGAAGCACTATCATGAGTGTTGGATTGGATCACCTTACCAAGTAACCTGTTAGCAACACCGAAGGTAAAAGAGGATATCCCCGGAATAGGAGACGAGAGTAACACCCCACCAGAGGTAGACAGCCCAGTCCCTACAAATACTTCACATCAAAACTGGGATAGTGGGTCAGATTATGATGATAGAAGTCCTTCTTTGAACATACTTAGTGGCTGGAGTACCTCATATGATAGAGCATGTCCCCCTTACAAAGGAATGCTAGAAGACAAAGGCGGTGAAAGTGCTGAAACCCCCAAACCCAGACATACCCAAAATGTGGGCGAATTAACCTCATCAAACAATGATGGAGAAAAGGGGGGGAAAACTCAAAAACAAGGGCTCTCCTAAGAGATAATCAGCCAAGTCTAACGCTACTAAGCAACCCTAGATATGGAAATTGCACTTCAATGGTTCCAAATGTAAATAGGGAGCAGGTGTGGGGATCGAATTGATAAACCCAAGAGGTAAGTCTTTTTATATCGCTTATAGGTTACAATTTATGTGCACTAACAATGTTGCAGAATATGAAGTGCTAGTCTGTGGACTTCTCTTGGCCCATGAAAAGGGAATAAAAATCCTGACGGTGGAAGGGGACTTGTAATTGGTCATCAAGAAGATCCGTAGTCAGTATACTTGCAATGATAAGAGGTACTCAGCCTACCGAAATAGAGCATGGGACCTGATCAATGACTTTGATGCTTTCAACATCAAAGCCATCCCAAGGAGAAAAAATGTTTTCGCTGATGCCCTAGCTGTATTGGCTAGTTCATTACATCCAATGGAGAAATCCAAGCTAAATAAATTCTCAGTTGAACTTGTCGCAGCCCCGGCCATTCCAGACAATGTCACTAATTTTCAAGTATTCCAAGATGATCAGCACATCTTGGAGTTTATCATGTGTGCTACTGTGTTTGAGAAATAGATCATAGACAAGGAAAAGGAATATGAATAAGTAGTTAAACACGAAGACCCCGATGATCAAGGTATCATAAATCTAAGGACCAATGCCATACCCAAAGGGATGGTGGAGCTAGAGAGGATTTTTTACAGTGACAAGACTACAGTAAGGAGGCACCCAGACGTAATGCCTGATGGTAAAGAATGTGATACATACAACCTTGGCATGGAGGAAGAACTGAGAGAGGTTCACATTGGAAAAGTAGGGACCAAAGAAGAAAAGGAGAAAATAGTCCAGCTTCTCATTAAATATCGGGATTTCATAGCCTGGAGCTATAAAGAATTGAAAACATATGACACCTCGGTCATAGTACACAACATCCCCTTGAAGCTAGATTCCAAGCCTTTTAGACAATGAAAAAGGCACGTAAACCCTACTATGGAATCCCTGATCCAAAAGGAATTCCAAAAGTTTCTCAATGCCATGATCATCTTCCCAATCCAGCATTCTACCTGGGTTGCAAACCTGGTGCCAGTGAGAAAGAAAACTGGAGAGATTAGATTGTGCGTGGATTTTTGGAACCTTAACAAGTCTTCTCAAAAGGACAATTATCCGCTCCCATCTCTCAACAAAGTGATGCAAAAGGTCAATGGGTCTCAAATTATGTCATTTATGGATGGTTAATTGGGTTACAACTAGGTGATGGTGTAGGAAGAGGACAGGCTGAAAATGACATTCACAACTAAATGGGGAACCTTTTCCTACTGCCAGATGCCTTTCAGACTGATTAACATTGGGGCCACTTTTTAGAGGGAAATGGACATAGCTTTCAAGGGACTAGTTGGGAGGTGCATTATCATCTACATGGATGATCTCACAGTATTCTCAAAACAAAGAGCTAACCACTTAAATGATCTCAAAAAATGCCTTCAAAGTTGTAGGGAATTTGGGATTTCCCTCAATCCCAAGAAGTGTGTGTTTGGGGTAACTAAAGGCAAACTCTTGGGACATATCATCTCTGAAAAATGCATAGCCATAGACCCTAAAAGGATAGAGGCCATTCTAAAAGTTGACACCACCACATAGCCGTAAAGAGCTGAAATCTTTCTTTGGGAAGATCAACTTCATGAGGAATTTCATTAGTGGCTTCGCAGAGATAGTAAAACTATTAAATGACATGCTCAAGAAAGACATCAAGATTGAATGGGCCCTCCTAGAAAAAATTATTTTGAGGAGATCAAAAGTGCCATTGCTATGGCACCGGTCCTTGTCATCCCTGACTACACCATCCCTTTCAAGGTTTACTCTTTTGCATCATAATACTCATGCGTAGACATCCTCATATAGAAGAAGAATAGTGAAGACAAAAGACACATAGCCTTCATGAGTTTCCCTTTCAAAGATGTTGAACTCAAGTACCCAAACCTGGAAAAATAGTCATTTGTTTTTGTTAAAGTGGTAAAGAAGTTCTGACATTACATCTTGAGGAGCAAAGTCATTTGGATAGTTCCCGATGTAGCCGTAAAGTCTCTTTTGATGCAAATGAGCTAGGAGAGTGGAGAGGGAAATGGATGGAAATCCTCCAAGAGTTTGACCTCGAAATCCAACCAATGAAACTAGTATAGGGCAAAGGCCTAATGAGACTAATCTTTGAGGTTGAAGAAGGTCTAGTCTGCCAAACCTACATTAATCAAGGTGTGATCACTGATGTATGGTATCAAGACATAGTGTACTATTTATTTCAAAATTGTTTCCTAGAAGAGATGAATGGTTCCTAGAGGAGATCTTTGAGGATCAAAAGAAGCTCCTACATGTTGAAAAATGGGCAACTGTACAAATGCAATTATGAGGGTCTGCACCTAAGGTGCCTAGACAAAATTGAGGTGAAGCAAATCCTAGAAGACTTTCATGGAAAATATGGAATGGGACATGGGTCAACTAAAGAAACTTCTCAGCAAATCTTGATGGCAGGATATTTCTAGCCTATGATATTCAAGGACACCAGCGAGCATGTGAGATCCTGCCACACTTTCCAAACTAGAGCAACTTGAGAGAGAAATCCAAAAATTCCCTTACAACTAGTATATGAGGTATGCCCATTCACCCAATGGGGCTTAGATTTCATTGGAATGATTAACCCCCCTTCATCTACAGGACACAAGTTCATTTTGATAGCTACTAATTATTGCACATCCTAGACAGAGGCTCAAGCACTGAATAATTGTACTATAGAGTTTGTGACCAAATTCTTGGATGAGTGCATCATAACTAAGTCTGGGATGTCATTCTATCTGGTATGTAACAATTCTCCCTCTTTCTCTTTTTCCTCACTCATGCAATGGGCCTTTGAAAACCAGGTACTCCTCAAGTTCTCTTCAAATTATTATCCACAAGGCAATCGCGTACCAGAGTCTATAAACAAGAACTTAACAATAGTGGTCAAACACCTCCTAGATGACAACCCCAAGGATTGGCACAGGCAACTAAAATATGCTTTGTGGACTGATCGCGTAAGGATCAAAAATTCCCTAGGGACGTCTCCATACCAACTAGTCTATGTCTTACAACCGGTCTTCCCAATGAACTTAAAAATCCCAATCCTGAGATTCATGGACCAATATGTGGGAGGAGAAGATCGAGTACAAGTTAGGCTCATGAATCTCCTTAACCTAGAGGAGAAACAAAAATTGGCTCTGGAGCATGTATCAAAGTATCAAGTCATAGTCAAGAGGTGGTTTGACAAGAGAGCTACCATTAAATCCTTCAGGATCTCTGACCTTGTCCTCATGTGGGATAAGGTGAAATAAAATTCGGGCAGCCACACCAAGTTCCAAAGACTGTGGACATGCCCTTACCAGATATCAGAGATCCTGGGGGAAAACACTTTTAGGATCAGCACTTTGAATGAATATTTGACCCCATTGCCAGTTAATGGGAAATTCCTCAAACATTACTTTGGATCCTAAGTGGGATTTCCTTCCATCCCTTGTAGCATAGTCCCTTTTTTCTTCTTTGTTTCCTTTCTTTTTTCTTTTTTCGTCGCCCTCGCCTTCAGTCCTTTCTTCCATTCATGGTGGTTTTTTCCTTTTTGGTGGGTCTCATTTTTTCATTTTTGGTTAGTGTGTTTTGGATTCATTCCAAGGTAGTCTGTAGATTGGAGCAGGGGTATTTCTTAGTCAAATTCTCCAAATATACATGCAATGCAAAGGACACTCCCAAAAGGCAAAGTGGTGATAATTATCATTGACAGACAAGAAGAAGTTCAAATCTTGGTCATCCTGATCATAGAACACACTAAGAGATGATGCTCTAGGGTGTTGGTTTCTTGGGCATTTTTCAGTTGCAACTAGCATGAGTGCATAGATTTGGGTACCCACCAATCCCAGAACCCAAGTCTGAACTTAATGCAAAGGCAATAACAAGAAAAAGAGAAAATGCTGAAGAGAGAGAAAAACAAGCACACAAAAGAAAAGTGCCCCAAAGAGGTCACAAGTGTGGGATCCAAGTAACATAGCCTAATCGTTGCTCGGATAAAATCAATTAAAAAAGGAAAATTATTATGGACCTGAACACATGGAGTACATGAATATTCGGGGTTTGACATATTTCAAAAGCACGTAGAAGAAATAAAATGACTTTCCAAAAGATAGAACTCTCAAAAGCAAGAAAGCTAGAGCCTAGCAAATAGAACGGACTTTGCTGACTATGAAAACCTCTACTGGGGCTATGAACATCTAATTGGCAGTAGATAAAGGTTATAATTGGGATTTGGGGAAAACTTTATCGGGGCTATGAACACCTGACTGGAAGCAAAGCTCTTTCTGGGAAACCCTGATCTACTTGGTGAAGGTTGGGAGCAGCTAGAAAATGTTCTGGTTACCACAATCAAAGTTCAAGAAATGGATACATATGAACACACACTGGGAAACCAACAAAAAACCTTGGATTGGAGGTCATTGAAATATTTTCAACACCAACACCTTGGTTTTGTTCTATTGCAAAGCTATATTCTGGAAGAGTATTGATGATGAAGAAATGCCTTGGTCATTCCTCCTTTTGTTGAGGCTATTTGTTGTGGGTCCACAAAACACACCCCATTTCTTGGTCCTCTGACCATGGGGACCCCCCTTCTTTTTTTTTGTGTCTTTTCACTTTTGGTCTTGTCTTCCCCTTGAGTCCTCGCCCGGTCAGTCTCAAAAGAAAGGGTGTTAGCATGATAAAACAAAAGAAGACACCTTTTTTTTTGGCCTTTCAGAGGACCATAGTACTCTAAAATAGAAAAATGGCTGAAAGGCTGAAAGTCATCCCTTTTGGTATTTCGGCCTTTGAAAACACCAAAGGGTCGAAAGTAATGACATAAACCCCGCAGGTTATAAATTTCCAAAAGGGCCCTAATCTGAGTCACTTCACCTTTTTTTGACTCCAACTTCTCAAGAGCTTGAAAATTTTCCATTTTTGTCCTCGATGCTTGAGACTCATCACCCAGTGCCTCCAAGCTCCATTGTGTCATCCTCCCCCACTCCTATCTCCTTTGAGGTAGGTTCTTTCTTCACTGTCTCATAGTTTTTTTCCTCTTTTTAGTTTAGTTTTAGGGTTTTTGTTCCTGGTGTTTGGCCAGCCCAAGGCATGTGGACTTCCCTCTCCCTTGGTCTCTTAGGGCCTTTTGGCACCTTCAATTTTTATCAACGAAGTCCCTCCTTGTCGATTCGGGTCTTTTCTTTCTAGTTTCCTATGTTAGGGTTTTCATTTTCTTTTGGTCGCGACCTTTGTCGTAGGTTTTCAGCCTCCAAAAGGCCTGAAACTAGGTTAGGTTAGGAGTCTAAGTATCATTTCAAAGATTTGGCCTTTTTGGCCTTTTGGATCCCCAACAGGTCTGAAATGCCGATAGGTCTGAATCCCCGAACGCGTTGTCCACCTAGGTAAGATCTCAGACTTTTGTAGTTCATAAACTTGTTCAGATTTTTGGCATCCACAAAAAGATTTAGACTTTCAGATGCTGAAAATTCTGATGAAGGTTTCTCTTCAATGGTGGCTTTTTGTACTTTCATCCTTTTCGGCCTCCAAACCCATTTTCGGCGCCCGAAACCCTGAAAGGGCCAAAAGTGCAAAAACTTGCATTCTTGTCTACTTAGAGAGATTTTACCTTTGTTTTCTTAGATTAGTCATCTTTCTTTTAGTTTTTCTTCAAATAAAATACTGATACTTGCATGTTTCATTGCAGGAATGCCTAAGAAAAAGAGTATGTCACCTATGAAGTACCTATACAAGGAGAACACTCCCCCTTCCAAAATTGGCAACAAGCACATTGAAATCACTGATACTAATATCGGGAACGTAGATTGGGATGACCTCCTAACAAGGTGTGCCCAACCAATCAGGAGATTAGAGGATTGTACCTCATTGGTATTAGCAAGACTGGTCAATGCGGTAGCCCACCCAGTGGTCGTGACCTCATCTGAACTGATCATGACCTTGGCGAACCATTATGACTCTGACAAAAAGGTGGTTCAGAATACAGAGGGCCAATTAGTATTGGATATTAGGCTAGATGTCATAGAGGATGTCTTCCACCTCCACAAAGGCATAGACAAGTTCTATGAATTTTTCATAGAGAAGGGAAACTTGTGGTTCAGAAACAAAGGGGAAGAGGCCTATGAAATAGTCAAAAAAAATTACCTCGAGCAACCTCTCCCCAAAAATAAGCTGGAAAAGATAGACTTAAGGAGGGGATACATGAAGGATGATATCAAGGCAGCCATAACAATGCTAAGCCGAGTATATAGATTACCACAATCAATCCAACTGGAGAATTAGATGATCCTCTTGATAGAAAGAATCAGAGGCCGTAGGTCTAGGCTCGATTGGGGGACCATCATCAGCGACAAGTTGGATGAATAGTTGGTGGCAGTGAAATGCAACCCCAAGTTTTATATGAGTACCTACATAGTGTACCTATTGGCAGCATAGGCGAACTGCCCAGGACTCATCAAGAGGGGAAACCTAAATGATCCCAATGCATGGCCTCACATCGTGTACCCCCAACTACAAAAAAGGGAAAAAATGTCAGAGGACAGTCTAGGCTACAGGATAGTCAATGACGCCTTCATTTTTGCAATCATCTGATCCATTGAGGGTGATTTTGCAAAAAGGATGTCAGAAGAAGTAGCCGCCAAGGTAAGGGCCATAGGGGCCTCTTACATACAATTCAAAACCTTCACTTACATTTGGATAGTATGATCAACTTTGAAACCAAAGAAGTTTCCCAGGTATCCATCTGAATGGATAATCCTTTTGGAGATGGCCAGGCAATTTGCAGATGCATATGAACACATAAAGCACAAGAAGAAGCACTGTTGGGATTTTCCCACCTCACTGGGACCATATACCCTATAGGATATGAAGGTCTATAAATATTTTGCCTTTGAATGGGATGACTATCCCCTATAGCTATACAAGATAGTGCAGCCTCATTTTGACCCTATAGGCACTTACATCCACATTATTGGCAAGTAGTACATTCACAAACCACACTTGGAGGATCACTAGATGAACTGTGTAGATGATCATTAGGTCAGAATCCAAGATTATTGTAGAATGACTCTTACCTTGGAAAAGGAAGTCATAAAGACTCCTATTCCCCCAAAATTTTGAGAGTATGATTCAGATGAGGTCTTGGAGGCCATTTATATAGATGACAAGATATATGACAGGCCCATCATGAACGCAGAGGTTGATAAGGCTGAGATTTCTGGGCAAGCCATGTGATTAGAAAAATGGAGGAATGGATAAAGAGGCCCTACAAGATGATCCCAATACCTGTGAAAATGTTGATGGATCCACCCAAGAAGGCAGATAAACAACGCGGAGAGAAAAATACAGTGTTGCAATACAAGAAGGCACCACAACAAAATCCAAGCACGGTAAATGGTCATTAACGTGCAGTGGATTATGGGTCAAACCCAAGGCATAAGGCTCCTAAGACAAGAATTATTGGACAAATAGATCCTCCCACGGGGCCAGCACAAGTTTCACCAGATCAAGGACCTTCTACTTCTGGATAATATCCTCCTACCATCGAAAAGGGCAAGAAGACATGTAAGAGGAAGAAAGCTTATGTGTCTCCATAATTAGAAACCGTACAGGAGGACCCACAAGAAGAGGAAGAGGAAGAGGTCCCCCTAGTCAAAAATACAAGGTCTTAGAAAAGGAGAGAAAAGGAGGCTAGTAGGAAAAATCAAGAGGATCCTAATGAACAAGATAACCCCTTAGATACTCTAGGATCGGATGAGTTCCAAATGTCAGACTTTGAGGGTCTGGAATATTTTTTGGACCCAAGCCAGGACATGCCAGGTTATGCAACTGGGTATGAGGTAGGTGGTCCTTCTCTTTTCCAACCACAAGTAACCCTAACTCCACCTCCCACTCAATTTACCAATCTAAAGCCAAATATACTTATTGTGAGAAAGAGCTCTAAAGAAAATCAAGGGCTCAGGTGAATCGCCTCACAATAGGTGTGGAATAATCATGCTCAAGGCCTCTCTTAGGAATGGTTTATTCAATATAAGGGCTACTTCTCTTGTTATGAGGTTCATTTAACTTGTCAACCCAGGGACGTATACTTGAAATGGTTGGCACAATATGTGCACTAGGTTTCTTAAGGAATCATTCTGCTTATGCTACAGGAAGGTAAAAATGCATAAAAGAAACTTATACTAGTGCTGCAGGAAAAGAACATATTTATCTTCTTATTGAAATGAATACTATAAATTGAAAACTCTACTGAAACCTATGATTTCAACCTAGAAAATCCATTATAACTATTATTGCTGATGTTGCAGGAACATTCATAAGGTCCAATGCTGCAGGAAGAAATTGTAACTTCTATCTGAAATGTTGGAAACGCTGGAAATGAAATCTATTCTATTCTAACCTAATCCACCTCCCAAGTGGGCCCCCTTGGTTGGCTTCTGCTAATCTATTAACATAGAATGTAAACCAAGAACTACTTCATTGTATTTCAAAAACTCATTGCATAAAAATAATACATGGAACTTGAAATAGATTGTTGTATAACAATTTCCTTCCAAAAACTTATGTTTCTATATTTTCTAGCTAACTTCAAACTATCGGTCAAATCCCTATATATAGAGGATCGAACACTTATTACAAAAATAGAAAATAAACTATCTTTCTGAAAACATGCCGGAGAAGAAGATGGAAATGCAACAGCCCACGGTGTGGGTAATGAAGCTCAAGCAACCAGTTCAACATAATAAAGTGCAGAGGGAATATAGGCACACTACATCCCTGCATCCTGGAATAATGGCTCCATTGTAGCAACTGTGTTTTCTGGTGCTGTAGTGATCACTCTGTTGTAGCTGGTCCTCAACGGTCTCCCTTGAATGTTGTCGACCACTCTCCAGCCACTTTCTCCCCTATCAAGTTAGTTACGATGCGGAAATATTTATGCAACAAGCTTAATCAAATTAAATATCCAGATATTAGAACATATATTCTGATGGTTTTATGAAATACTGCACTATATGTATAATATTAGAAAAATATGTCACAAACATCTACCCATGGTTTATTAGCTTTATCTGGACTTTATCACAAGTTTTGACTGGCTTGGCTCTCAAATGTTTTGACAAAACTAGAACAGAGTATTTAAAATTATAAAAAACAAAGGCAATAATTTGGCCTTATCATCTACCCCTTGGTTAATCAAATGCTTGTCCTCAAGCATTGCACCTTTTGGCAATTGACCTAAAGTCACCAACTTCAGTTCTTCCTCACCTCTGGCTTTTGAAGAAGTAGTAGAATCCTCTTATTCTTTCCCAAACTTCCCTTCTGTGATCTTCCTGCAGCCTGTCAAGCTTGGTAGTGTTGATATCATACAAAGGCCAAAGGAGCATGGGTGGCTGCATTGTGAGCGAACACCAAAGCTCCTACCTAATTTGCCTACCTAGTGCTATGTATTTTGGTGCCTGGTGTATAGATACTTCAAGGTTAATGGGGCTATGTGGTTCTAATCTTTTGAATACCTCTGATAATCTGCACCATCTACTTCTAGCACCTGTTAAGCCTCTTTGGAAGACAAAATAGGACATGTTGTCATATTCTACATACACATCTGCTTTGAGTTTAAAATTTTTATCTCTGATTTCCTTTTTAACATTTCCATATGTCAGTCTGAACCAATCCCTCAGGAATACTTTTGGTTGACTGCTTTCTGCTCTTAATGGTAGGGGTTTTGTTTTCTCAAGTTCTCTGTAATTCTCTAACTATCTATCATAGTTAGCCTCATTGTGCATCCATGATATTAGGGCCCTTAGGTGTACATCCCCTATGTAAGGTAGGGGATCCCATTCATTCTCTGCTAGGATGATGAAATTATGCACATACAACTCACAAAGTAGGTTTTGTTGCCAAGATGGAAGTGTCTGGTATAAACCATAGAATTCCTAGGCTAATTTGAACTCTTTGTTTACATCTTTGAGGGTCATCATCAACTAAAATAGGATGAATTGTTCTTTTAAATAGATGGTATAGACCCTAGGTAGAAGTCTCTAAGCAATTACCTAGTCAGTTATTTTAAGATCATGTTCCATTCTTTGTTTTTGTCTTGCCAACTGATCTTTCAATTCTGTAATTTCCTTTTCCTGTTCTGTTATTACTTTCTGCAATTTCTTTTTCTCTTCTCCATATAGAGTGGTTATCAACACATGCTTATTAAATATAACATTAAAAGAAGCATTTGTAGAGTAATCAGACCACTGTTTTCATCTTGTTTATTTTTCTTCCTTTGTTCTTTCCATAACTTCTCTAAGAATTTTATTAACCAAGTTCGCTTATAGGAAACTAAAGCATTTCTTGTGCAAGCCAGCTGGTGAGTTTTAGGGGTTTCTTCCTTATGAGTTGGAACATCCTGATGACTGAATCCTAGGTCATTTTGACATACATTTGGCTCATCTTCACACTCCTCTTCCATATTTTGAGGAATGTCAGGAATCTCAGACTGGCTAGGAGAATCATCCAGAACAATATGGATAGGAGTTTCCTCCTCAAATTGTTTTGGGGGAAGAGGGCTAGCCTTTAGTGGGTGCTTTAGGAATCTACCCTCTCATCCTAGAGCTCCTTCTCACAAGGATTTCCTCAACTTCTATGGCCTTCTTCTTACTAACCCTTTTTGTTTTCTCTACTGCAGGAGAAGTGGCTGCAGGAACTGACTTCATTTTCTTATTTCTTGAGACTTGAGGGTTTCGTGGTTCAACTGTAGGAGCCAAAGTTTCTCCTACTATCTTCCATTTTCCTTTGGTTTGGGTGGTAGTAGGTATATTTATCATGCAAGTGGTTAAGGGCACATTTTCTTGTATATTTTCAGTTTCTGCCCCTTGGTTATTTTGCTCGGCAACTGAATCAGGGGAAACTGCATTATCTTGGCTAACTTGCACATTAGGGGAAATTTGAGGCTGAAGGGTTTTATGATGGATGAACTCTGCCCATGTCATAGGGGAGGCATCCCTAAGAGATATTTCTGTGAGTAATTTAATCAGGACATGGTGAGTAACAGAGTTGTCCTTCCCTTTCTGTGTTTCTTTGGCACTAATGCACATCATATTAAATAGAAAATTGGGTGCATTCACTGGGATATTATGTCATACATAACTAAGAAGCTTAAAATTATGTGCATGTAAATTAGAGAATCATCCCTCATAGGTGAAATACCTTATAATGTGCATAGCCAACTCCTGGTATGGTGGAGGAATGGACATCCTTTTGCATCCCTGTTTAGTGATTTCCAATGGAGGGTCTCTTGGTAAGGTGAATTGAGCCCTGGCTGACCTAGCATCATGGGCATTGGGATAATGTTCCCCTACTATTGGAAAAATAGTCACTTCTACTATTTTCTCCTCTGTTACAATGACTGTCAACCCCCATACCGTTCCTTGGCTCTCAACAAATGTGTTCGCAAATTCTGTTGCTTCTTCATCATTGAACTCTGTCAATTTTAAGAAATATCCCAGCCATCCATAGGCATTAAATATTCTTACAGCCTCTACGTCGGCTAGTAAAATAACATGAACCACTGGTTCATGCCGCTGCAATTGGCCCCCATTTGTGCTTTACCAAATTGAACCTTTGCTCTGTTTAACCTCTGCTCTGTTCTTGATAATTACCTTCTTTTCTTTTGAATTTCAGACTACTTCTCGTAAACCCACAGACCCTCTTTCATATTCTTCTTCATTCTTGATATGAACAATAATAATGTACTTTAATAAAATGAATCATAGATATTCATGTGAGTGAGATTTATGTCATGGTTTTAATACTGGGTCACATCTAGTCTGACAGTTAGGGGTTAATTTAGAATAAAGGTACGACATTTGACACTTGCGTGATGCGGCAGCTGGATTTTAATTAAGACAATGCCAAAGTACAGATTTGAGGATCTTTAACGAGTAAATAGAAATGACATTTAAAAAATTGGCACACTTCCCCGCCCCCTATGAAATATTGACAAGTGTCCTCACTTGTCAAACTTGGCAAAAGGTACAGAACTGGATTAAGGTGGCAATGATACATTTATTGCAGTATTCGATATAGCCAACTAAATACATGCACTAAAAATGGAAATAAATTTGAAAATCTCATACCTATTAATTGATCATCGCACGTGCTAGGAAATATTGGCGAGAGTGGAATGACAGCGTCAGCGGTTGGCATGCGTCAGCACACGATCTCTTTATTGAAAGCATAGAAATATGATGACGTGGAAGGTGGGTGGATGAAAGATTAAGAAATGAAGTGGGTTGAAAAAGAAGAATGTAGAAAGTGAATGGAGAATTTTAACTTTATGTAAACATAAATTTTTTATTATGGTCATGCTTCGAAGGAGTTCTTATTGAAGTGCCGCAGGAAGAAGGTTGACACCCTCTGCTGTAGGAAGTGTTACCTGTTGATCCTTTAAAAATGGCTGGTTGAATTATTGTAGGAAGCCTTCTTTCATCTGTGGCTGGTGATACAACTTTAGTCTATGTCCTTTGACTAGTAGTTTGAAGTGTACAAGGTCAATTGTGGTCAACTGGACTGCTCCGTTTGCAAATACATGGCTTATTTCATAGGGACCCAGCCATCGTGTCTGCAACTTTCCTGGTATCTCTTGGTATCTGGAATCATATAACAATGCCCAATCTCCAACTTTGAACTGCTTACTCCTTATATGGGTATCATGCCACTGTTTTCTTTGCTTTTGGACAATTTTTGTGCACTGCAAGGTAGACTTACGCATTTCATCCAAAGAATTGAGATGCAGCAAGCGCTCTCTATGTGTTGCAGGAAGGTCAATATTTAACTCCAGTGTTGTTCTTAATGTTTTGTGTTCAAACTCAATCGGTAGCATTGTTTTTTTACCATATAATAGTTTGAATGGAGTGAACCCTGTGGTGGTCTTCCATGTTGTTCTATACACCCATACGGCTTCTGATAGTCTGCTGCTCCAATCTTGACGATGCAAATGAACTGTCTTTGTTAAGATTGCTTCTATTTCCCAATTTGTTACTTTTGCTTGTCCATTGGCTTGGGGGTGATAGGGGCTTGATTTTCGATGTCTGATATTATATTCCTTCATGAGCATTGTTATCAGGTTGGAGGTGAATTATGTACCTTGATCAGTAACAAGTTTTCTTGGCATGCCATATCTAGTAAGTATTTCTTCATATAGGAATTCAGCAACTTTATGATCTCTTGCATGCTTCATTGCTCTGACTTTGACCCATTTGGTCAGGTAATTTGTACATACCAGAATGTATGACTTCCCATTGGATGGAGGGTCTATTGGGCCAATAAAATCCATGCCCCATTTATCAAATGGTGTTACCACCACCTGTGGGTTTAAGGGCATTTCATCTGATCTTGTTGGTTGGCCCATTCTCTGACATTTGTCACACTTTCTTGTATAACTTGTTGCATCTTTGTGAAGTGTAGGCCAGTAGTAGCCAGTTGTCAAAATCTTCTATGATGTTCTTTTTTCTATAAAGTGCCCTCCACATGGTTCATTATGACATGCATGAAGAATGTCATATGTCTCATCTTCTCTCACACATCTCCTCATGACTTGGTCAGGTCCAGTGTAAAATAATGTGTCATCAATCCAAGAGAAATGGAAGCTTTTCTCTACAAGTAGCTTCTGATCTTTATAAGAGAAATGTGTTGGCATTTTATTAGCTTCTAGGTAATTAGCTATATCTGCATACCATGGATTCTGGACAGCAATATGAAACAAATTTTCATCTGCAAATGCATCATCTACCAAAGTGGTATCTTCCTCAACATGATGAAGTCTGGATAGATTATCAGCTACCACATTTTCTTTCCCTGGCTTGTCAATGATGGTTATATCAAATTCCTGCAAAAGAAGGAGCCATCTTGCTAACCTGCTTGTGATGGTAGGTTTGTTCATGAGATACTTAATTGCTGCATGGTTAGTATGAATAAAGATAGGATAACTAGTCACATAATGGTAGAATTTGTTCAGAGAATAAACTACTGTTAACAATTCTTTTTCAGTCACTGTATAGTTTAACTCTGGTCCATGTAGACTCTTACTGATATAATAGATTGCATTTTCAAGGTTTTTAGTCTTTTGTCCTAAGATAGCACCTACAGCATAGTCTGAAGCATCTGTATGAATGTGAAATGGAAAAGTCCAGTCAGGACCCCTAAGTACTAGTGCAATTGTCAAAAGTGACTTGAGCTACAGGAAGGACTCATCACATTCTTTTGTCCAAGAAAATTCAGCTTCTTTGGTAAGTAAGTTGTATAGAGGACTAGCTATTTGACTAAAGTTTTGGATAAACCTCCTATAATAGCCAGTGTGGCCTAGGAAAGATCTGACTTCTTTTTTCTCAGTAGGAATAGGGAGTGTGAGAATTACCTCTATCTTCACAGGGTCTACCTGGATTCTAGCTTCGGAGATAAAATGTCCCAACACCACCCCTTCTTGTATCATCAGAAAGTACTTTTCACTGTTGAGAGATAGGTTATGTTCCTCACATCTGATTAGTACTTTCTCCAAGTTCTTTAGAGCTTCCTCAAATGTGACACTGAATGTAGTGAAGTCATCCATGTAAATTTCCATGCAATCATGGGATATATCAGCGAAGATGCTGATCACAGCTCTCTAAAAGGTAGCAGGTGCATTACATAATCCAAATGGTAATGCTAAATAGGCATATGTGCCCCAAGGGCATGTGAACATTGTCTTTTCTTGATCTTCAGGGGCAATGCTTATCTGATTGTGACCACTGTATCCATCCAAAAAGGAAAAATACTTCTTTCCAGCCAAATTATCCAAGACCTGGTCAATAAAAGGTAAAGGAAAGTGGTCCTTCTTTGTAGCATTATTTAATTATCTGTAATCCACAAATATCCACCACTTACATCCTTTCTTAGGTACAATTACCAATGGTGATACCCACTTGCTGTCAAAGATTGGATAAATGAATCTAGCATCCAACAACTTCTGCAACTCAACTTTAACTATTTCTCTTAGTGTTGGATTTATTCTCCTCTATGGTTGACGAAGTGGCAAGATTCCATCACTAATGTAGATTCTGTGGGTACAGAGTTTTGGATTGATTCCCTCCATATCTCCATAATCCCATGCAAAGGCTTTTTCATGTTGATTAAGGAGCTTGGTTAACAATGCCAACTATGATTGGGACAGCTCATTATTTGCATGCAGGTTACGTCTAGAGGATAGTTCCACTGTTGTTGTTAGCTCTGCCATTAACACTTCAGGCACTGGACTTCTTTCTATTTCACTTGTCAGTAATTGATCAGTCATTTCAGGGTTTGCTAGAGACATACAGTCCTCATAAGTACATAGCTGTAAAATAGAACTTTCTGAGACATCTTTGGCCATAATACATTCATTGGTAAGAATGCTCTGTATCACGTCGTCTTCCTCTTGAATCTTTAGAAAATATTTCCTATGCAACATCATGAGCTGGGCTATGGAATTCAGCTCCTCTTCCTCTTCTCCTAGGTCTGGCCAAATAGGTTCTCCCAAGTCTGGCTAGGGTTGGGCAGGAGGATATAAGGCTAATTTCCTTATATCTTAACCATTTGAAATTGTCATACTGCCTGACCTACAATTAATTTTGGCATTAGTGGTGGCTAACTAGGGTCTTCCCAAGATCACAGGATAGTGAGCAAAGTTTACTTTAGGTGATAGGATAAGAAAATCAGTAGGATACTCCCATGAATCTAAGGTTACTATCACATCTTCTATGAGACCCTCTGGAGTAACAGTTGAACTATCAGCAAGTTGTAATACTGTGGCTATTGTTCTCAAGCCTTCTATGCTTAGCATGTGCATTGTATCTTTAGTCATCACATTTATTTCTGCTCCCAAATCAACTAGAGAATTTTTCATAGTCTGTCCATTTATTATCAGGTCAACTACTAAACAGCCAGGATCTGAATACTTTGGTATTACCACCTTTCCTAACATGATATCTGCTAATTACCCTACAACATGTACTGTTTGAGGGTCTTTCTTCTTTCATCCTAGCTTTTTAAGGCATGCTTCCTTGATAGCCTTTCCATAAAGAGGTATATCTTTGATAGCTTGGAACAGAGGAATTTGAATGTTCATATTTTTCAGCTGCTCAATAATATCAAATGTTTCTTCCTCTTGAATTATAAGTTTTTCTTTGTTTAGCCTCTATGGAAAGGGTGGATTTAAAGTGTGGACTGTAGTTCTGTTAGGTATATCAATCGATTGGCTGGTATTTGACAGTGTAGCTTGTGGAAGTAGTGTTGCAGGAGTATCTGCAACTTCTATGATAATAGGATATTTAGGTGCAGGCAGTGTGGTACCGGACCTTAAATAGATATCAGCTATTTCTACTGAATAAGTAGGGCACTACTGAGTGTCAGTAGTATATTTTTTCTACTGCTATTGTTTGTTGTTTGGATTTGGTTGTGGTTGAGCAGGCAATTGGGTTGGCTTTGGATTAGCATTAGTTGCTGCAGGAGGTGGCATTATTGCAAGTGTTTGCACTGGAGGTGGTAATTGTGGATAGTCAAAATTTTGGTTAGGCCACTATGGAGGCCCCCTCCATTGATTAGTTTGCTGCCAATTTCCTTGTGGTGGTTGCCATTGATTATGCTATTTAGGCCATTGATTATTTTGTTAGTTTTGTTGGTTGTTTTGCTGGTTAGGCCATTGGGTATTTTGCTAGTTTTGCCACTGAGTATTTTGTTGGTTAGGCAATTGGGTATTTTTCTGGTTAGGCCATTGGGTATTTTTCTATTTTTTCCACTGGTTGTTTTTCTGGTTTTGCCACTGAGGTTGAGAGTACTGATAAGTGTTCTGATAATTTTGGTTTTGCCACTGATTATTGTTAAAATTTGAAAACTGTAGAGGATCTTGTGGCATACCTTGTCATGAAGCCCATGGTCGACATTGAGAAACAAACAACACTTGATCATTGTCTCCTTCTATCTTCATGTAGTCAGTTGGCAAGTGTTTATTTTCCATGTTTGCTACTAGCTTACATTCATAGTCTTTCTTCTGTTTGCAGCAATGTGGGCAGTACTCAACCAATTGTGATTGAGCTTCTGCATGCTTCTTCTTTGCAGTCATTGTGTCAAGATGTGTAGCTACATAATTTATAATATCTTTCTTGAAATCCATGAGTAAATTAGATATTTCTAGCTTTGAAACACCTAAAACAATCCCTTTTGTGACTGTGGCCCGGTATCCTCTGCCTTTCTTCACGGTTGACCTTGAGTAGTTTTGACAGATCTTCTTCAGGTCATCCCAAGAGGTTTGGGATATGTCTCCACCAGCCATCATGTCTAATGCCTCCAAACAGTTGTCATTTGCCCCTCTCAAGAAGACTAGTTTTTGTGAATCCTCTGCCAGTACATGCTGGGGATTCTTCTGCATTGTGTATAAAAAATGTGAAACATAGTCCTCCAATGTTTCATCTTCCTTTTGAGACATCCTAAAGATATCATCTCCTTTTAGGTCAATGCCTTTGCAATAATCTTTATATTTCTACAGAAACAACGTCTGCATTTCATACCAGGTACCTACTGCATTGGCTCCTAAGCCCATGAACCATTGTAAGGCTGACTCTTTCAGTGTTGCAGGAAACAACTTGAGCTTATGGGCATCAGTATTATAGTCAAAGCTTTGACAGAGTATGTCAAACTCAAACAAGAAAGTGTTAGGATCCTCCATTAAAAGTCCATAAAAATTTAGAAGAGCGGCTGTGGGTATATTTTTGAGACTAGCATTGTTTATAAGGTTTGGGAGAGGATTTGGGAATGTAGGGTGTGCCATTATTGGAGTTATTTGATTATGGGGTTGCTGCTGGAAAGGAGCATTAGCTACTGGATTGTTAACAATAGGTGGATTTGGACCTGAATTATCTAGAAAGTTCACCAAGATTTCTACAAACAGTCAAAATTCGCTTATATCAAATGGTTCTGCTCTGGAGGAAGATGCTGCAGGAAAGTCGGGGCTTGCGTCTTCAAAGGGTAACTCAACTTATTCAACTTCCTCGTTCAAATTAGTAGACTCTGCTAGAAGAAATCTTCCATATTCATCTCATCACCTTTCTCTTCGATGCATGCAATTGAATTCTTCACGCTCATGAAGCAACTTTTAGGGATACAAATCTAAAAACTAATCTAGGAATGAAAAATGACTCCAAAATGTTCCTAGCTTGACACCATCCCTGGCAGCAGCGCCAAAAAATGAACCGCCTCACAATAGGTGTGGAATAATCATGCTCAAGGCCTTTCTTATGAATAGTTTATTCAATCTAAGGACTACTTCTCCCATAATGAGGTGCATTTAACCTATCAACCCAGGAACATATACTTGAAATGGTCGGTACGATATGTGCACTAGGTTTCTTAAGGAATCATTATGCTTATGCTACAGGAAGGTAAAAATGCATAAAAGAAACTTATACTAGTGCTGTAGGAAAAGAACACATTTATCTTCTTATTGAAATGAATACTATATATTGCAAACTCTACTGAAACCTATGATTTCAACCTAGAACATCCATTATAACTATTCTTGCAGATGGTGCAGGAACATTCATAAGGTCCAATGTTGCAGGAAGAAATTGTAACTTCTATCTAAAATGCTGGAAATGTTGGAAATGAAATCTATTCTATTCTAACCTAATCCACCTCCCAAGTGGGCCCCCTTGGTTGGCTTCTACTAATCTATTAACACAGAATGTAAACCAAGAACTACTTCATTGTATTTCAAAAAATCATTGCATAAAAACAATAATACATGGAACTTGAAATAGATTGTTGTATAACAATTTCCTTCCAAAAACTTTTGTTTCTATATTTTCTAGATAACTTAAAACTATCGGTCGAATCCCTATATATAGAGGATTGAACACTTATTACAAAAATAGAAAAGAAACTATCTTGCTGAAAACATGTCGGAGAAGAAGATGGAAATGCAATAGCCTGCGGTGTGGGTAATGAAGCTTGGGTGACCAGTTCAACATAATAAAGTGCAGAGGGAATATAGGCACACTACATCCTTGCATCCTGGAATAATGGCTCCATTGTAGCAGCCATGTTTTCTGGTGCTGTAATGATCACTCCACCGTAGCTGGTCCTCAATGGTCTCCCTTGAATGTTGTTGACCACTCTCCAGCCGCTTTCTCCCCTATCAAGTTAGTTACGATGCGGAAATATTCATGCAACAAGCTTAATCAAATTAAATATCCAGATATTAGAACATATATTCTTATGGTTTTATGAAATACTGCACTATATGTCTAATATTAGCAAAATATGTCACAAACATCTACCCATGGTTTATCAATTTTATCTGGACTTTATCACAAGTTTCGACTGGCTTGGCTCTCAAATGCTTTGACAAAACTAGAATAGAGTATTTAAAATTATATAAAACAAAGGCAATAATTTGGCCTTATCATCAGGAATCAAGATTCCCCAATTGCCCAAGAGGTGACTATAAATGATCCCGCAACAGAAACCATTTTTGTTACAATGCCCACTCACATTCCTGCTCCACAACCTACTCTTCCACCTCTTATTCCTACTCCACCACCATTACTCCCAACTCCAACTACTCTTCCACTTCTAATTCCCAACCTCCCAACACCTACTCCACCATCATCAAGCCCTTTGCCTTGCCACATCCCAACCCCTGGAGGATCAGTAACCATAGAGGTTGTGTCACCTTTCAAGACCACATTAAAGGTCATGACTGGTCTCAATACCAAAATGTTGGTTAGCTCCTAAGGAGATTAAGACAAAGGCCAGGAAAAATAAGATGAGGAAATGGAAAAAGAAGAAAAGGAAGAAGGGGAAAGGGAAAAGGAAGAAGAACACTGAGGAGAAATGAATGAAGGGGAACAAAGATAGGAACAAGAAGAGGGGCCAGATAAAGAGGTGACTCTAGGGTACCAAAATTTTGATTCAGTTCTTTAGGTTACCCCATATGATCTTGTCACCACATCTAGTAAGCCCACATGGTTTACTAAAGAAATCTAGTTAAGGATAAGAACTTATAGAGATGAGGATGAAGGGGAAAATTTAGATATAGCATCCTTAGGACAAGCTTTTCATCAGACAAAGATTGTATTATCAATGTGGACAATGTCCTATGTCACTCAAGACACTAGGGGACGCTGGAAGGAACAGGTTACAGTCCTATCCACCAACACCTCTCAAACACAAGAAACTCTGGAAGACTATACATTTGAGGAGGTAGATTTGGGGGAACCCACCAGGGAAGGGAGTAAGACACTAGCAGCCTTAGGGCTTAAACATGCTCTGGGTTTCATGAGTAAGCATGAGGAGACCATAAAAACCTTGACAGAATAGAATGAAGCCTTGAAAGTTCATTCACAAAATGGTTGGTCCTATTGACCCAATTTCCCAAAAGCCTCATTATAGGCAATGTTAGATAAGAGAAACACCTCAGACCTGCTAGCAGGGTTAACACCATCCTTCATCAAAGCAAGTGCAGATTGGAAGGAATATTTTGACCAGTACGGGGAAGGTTCCATCAAACAGGTATTCAAACCTTATAGGGTTATTCTAATAGAAGCTACAAATTTGATTAATTTGATGAAAAATGAGGGTGGCCTGGAGTCTGAGACAATCAAATGGTGAACCACCCTCCCAGATTTGTAGATCATTAATAAATAGCACTTCCAAATTCTGGTAAAGATATATGAGGGTGAGGAGCTAGACAATTTTGAGACTTGGATCAAGTGCATAATCAAGATAATTAGTGTTTATGATAAATGTAAGGCCTCCATATTGGAGAAGCAAAAAGAAGTCTTCGAATGGGTGGAAGAAATAGATGCTTTCTTCACAAGGATCGGCCTTGATTTGTACCAGGATGAAGCTAAGCATATCTTATGGTCATCTAAAGAAGTGTTCCAACAATTTAGGGACATTATGGCAAGCATAGAGACCAAGGAAGCCTTACAGCAATTATTTTATTCAAAATAAGAGATGACAAAGATGAAAAACCATGAAGAGGAGATCCAGTTCTTTTCTTCCAAGCTAACTACCTTCAAAGAAAGTAAAGAAAAAAAGGTCAAAAATGTGAAAATAAAGAAGATAAACTACGAGGAAGTTCAGGAGGTCATACAGAGGCTCCGGGCTGCACACCCAATTATGGGATTACACATGATGATAATTTGATGATAATGTGATGATGAAATCACATGTCATATATATATAATTTGAATGATTAAATCTCCAATTATGGGATTACATGTGGTGATAATGTGCTTAGAAGTTTTGAATATGGTTATTTGCATACTAAATGGTTTTCTAGTGTTTGGGCATGAGTATACTATTGTGGTTCCTACAACTTTAGACTAGTAAATGTCCTAAAACCATATGTGGGTGCAGATTTGAATCAGTCATAGAAGCCAAGGTGTCGCTATTGATTTGTCAAATGATGGAAGTGTTAGAGACTTGTTATATTTATAGTTTTTTGTCGATAACAAACTAATTTATTATTCTTGTTGGTGTGTATGGAGTTAGCAGTTAGTTTTTAACTATTCAAGGTTATACAGTCTTAATAGGATTGTCTCTTGTGGTTATTTTTCTGTATGATTATTAAATCTCTTTCCTATATCTAGGGAGTTAATCGCACATGAAATTGAATATTTCATACTTTCATGAAATTTATATATTAAATTTCTATGTGTTGTAACCGATGATATTATTATAGGAATATATTGATGTTGTACAATTAAATATATCTAATTGTATTTCTTGTTATAATGTATTCATGAATATACTCAGTGTTGTTTCAGTTCTTATCTTCTATTGATTTTATTCATGGTGTACTCAAAGGGTCCCACTTGAGGTAAAATTCCTTTGTGTTCATTTTATGTTGAAAATGAGTAGTTAATTCAATTTGTAGTTGTTATTGGAATTTTTTGAACAATATTTTCAAATTATACTCTTAAAACATTGAATAACATAGTAATGGATGTTGTTAATAAGTTTAGTACAATTATGTTGAAGTAGTAAAATAGTTATTTTACTACAATTTCCTTTCTATTAAATGTCAAATAATCTAAGTAACAAATGGTGCATATAGTATGCTGGTCTATTTCAATTTCACAAGCTTAGGTTAAAAACTAAATGTGTCTCATGTCCAAAAGCGGTTTCTTCGGTATATAAGTTAACCTTGATTTTTTAGGCTACATAGCTCATAATCATAATTGGATTAGGAACTCTACAAGTGATTAACAAATAAAGTACACCTAAGATAAGGGAAGAACATGGATTGTACATAAGAGTCTATCAAACTGGTCAATCCCCTTTTAACCCTTTTAGCTTCTATGAGTAGAATACTATTAAAATATATGATACTCCTACAAAATTGAATAATACCGGTGAATTGATAGTGTTGTGAATTCAAACTATTTCCATCATAATAATTTTTAGTTACTTTAATTGTTATTTATTACTACATTAGAACATAAATTGTTTAGTTCTTTCTATTGTAATATATGTTGGTAAAGAGTTGACTAAAATTCTACTGAAGTAGTAAACAGTTCTTTTACTACAATTTCCTTTCTATTAGATAGGCAGCAATCTAACTAACAACATGGTGCATTTACTATGTTGGTCAATTTCAAGTTCATGAGCCTGGGTTGACAAATAAAAGTGTCCCGTATCCAAAAGGGGTTGCTCATGTATGCAAGTTAACCTTGAGTTTTTAGACTACACAGCTCATTATCACAATTGGATATAGGAATTCTAAATTTTTGGCATCATTTTTGGGGATGGTTCTTAATGATGAACTTACTTTAGTTTATTTATAGTTTTAAAATATTTCTTAGTAGTATAATTATTGTTTTAGCATTTAGGAACATAAAAGCAGTGCAAAAATGCCTATTTTACTAGCATTTTGCAAGATAAGTTGGAGAAAGGGAATTTCTTTCTTGTATGTAAAGAAGGAGAGACATGAATGGGAGATTCCTTCCTTCAATCACCATAAAAAATATAAACAACTCTAGGTTCTCCACACTCCTCTTCCATTTATCATTCATCAAGACCTGGTGGGAGTGGTGATGGTGGAGGTGGTGGTGGAGAAGGTGGTGGAGGACAGCATGATGATAATTCTACACCTACATTTAATTTTCTTATAGTCCAACAAGAAAGAGGTGTAGCTCTTAATAACATACCACCTTTGGCCCTTCCTTACTTTCATGGATTGGTAACTAAGGACCCTAAAACCTCCCTCTTTAAGTTTTATGTCTTGTGCAAAAATTACAACTACACCACAAATGCTCTCTACATGAAGATATTCCTTGTCACCCTCGAGGATTCAACCTTGAGATAGTTTATAATATTGGGAAGAGATGCAGTAGTAGACTAAGCTTCCATGTAGGATAAATTCCTCAATAAGTATAAGGGTTACTATATGGGATGAGACTTATATGGAGATGACATTTTTAGAATGATTCAAAAGTAGGATGAACCATTAGAAGACTATTTAGAGAAACTTGTATTCAATCTTAATAGGTCTAGACATAATAGACTAGGATATGAGTCTATTAAAATTATTTTACAAAGAGGAATCCATGAAGATAGCTTGGATGCATTGGACCTAATTAGAGGATGATAAATTTCAAAATCTCCTAGGGATAACACCTATAATCTTACCAAAAATTATTCAAGGGAAACCGTGAAAAAGACAAGAAGAATAAGTTATATTGCTTCTAAAGTGATTATAGGGGTTTCTAGGATGGAGATAAGTAATATTATTAGTGATATGAAGTAGGATATAATAAACCATATGTCTACCCAACTAGACACACTTCAAGAAAGAAGGAAACAAGAAGAAGTAGAAGCTGGTTTGACTAAATATTTCCCTGCATTTTCTACAAGAAGAAATATTGCAAGTGTAAGAATTTTGCTAGCTTCTACTCGAAATCATTTAGCCAACCATTTTTTGTAGTCCTAGAAATCATCTCTTTGTACCTGCAAAACCTACTCAACTCCCTACTCGACCTGCACCTAACCCAAATAATTTTCCTACTCAACATTCATATTATGGTGACATACAATAGTACTCTTCATATGTCCTATATATTAATAATGTACACATTAGGTCCAGGAAGATAGTACTGTTAGAGTAATCATTAGTTTTCTTATTGATTAAATCATGTTTATTTAATTAATTAAGTTATTACTCTTTAGTGCTTAAGCTTTCTCTTAGGTGCATTAGTAATTAATACTTTTATTAATTATTAATGTGAAAACTAGCTTTTTTAGGCTTTAGGGTTTCGTTCACCTTTATAGGTTGAACCTTGTAATTCTTTTTTCATTAACTCGAATTATAATTTTGCTCTCACATTTTGAGTAACTTCTAAGTTCTGCTTTTTCCTTCTTTCTGCTTCTCTCCTGTAACAGGTTATTTGCATGTAGGTATTCTTGGCATTCTATGGATTTGTATTTCTCAAATCCTGCATGGTATCAGAGCTGCCCTGCTGTTGTCTGGTCTGGTGTTTTTGAAGAAGTGATTTGAGAGTGAAAACCACAGCTTTTGGGGGGTTTTCTCTTCAATCTGAAAGAGGCACTTTTTCTTGGATCACTTTGAGAAAAAATGGACCTCACCATCATGCTCAGAAGGCCTGGGAGATCATTTTTACATATAAATTTTTCCATTTTTTGCTACAGTGGCCTCTGCAAAATTTTCTCTCTCCTAGACCGTACAACACATTTTTCAAGAAGAAAAAAAATAATGTTTGTTGAAAAAAATATTTTTACAAACAAAGGAAAAGGTGCATACCTTTTCAAAAGTACCCTCATGTGTAGCAAGGTACGCATATGCAGGCAGTGATGTCAGTGGCCGCAGGTCATAGATGGTGATTAAATTTGACGGTCATGAAACCGTCACATAGTTTTGACACTTCTTCAAAAAAGGAAGCCTTCATTGTTTTGGCCATATCTTGAGCATACAGGGTCGCAATTCAAAGTGTCATATACCATTGGAAAGCTCTTTCTGAGACAATTCTCCTCATGCAAGTTTAGTATGCATATTTGGTCATTTGAGTACCTATTTTTAGCATCAAAGTTGCGGCTTCCATTTCCCTCCTCCCTACACCAAGTTTTGATCTAAATGCAGTAAGGTAAGATTTCTCAGTTTGTTTTTCATTTAAAAGAGTTATCATTGGTTTTTCTACTCACCCTTTAGTTGTTATTTTGGAACGGGGTAATTATGAGTCATGGGTAAAGGGTATACTTACACATTGTAGGTGGCTTGATTTTTTTCCTTATTTGTATGATCTCATACCTAAACCAACCACTTCAGAGGGAAAATTAGCATGGGATATTATTAGAGATCACATAGTAGGACTTATATTGTCTAGTGTTGATCATGACACTATGTTGGCTATATCAGACATTGATTGTCCTCACCCACTTTGGACACATCTTTGGGAGATCTATGGAGACCCTAATCTCTCTCCATTCCTAGAGAATCCTACTTTAGATTGTCTCATACCCATTTCTTGGAGAGAGAATACACCCTTTGATCATGATAATTAAGATGGGCTTGAGTATTTAGACACCCTTACATCTTCCGATGGATTAGAGGCTTGTCTCAGAGTTCCTACTCTTCAGACTGATACTTCATCTACATCTCCTATTGTTCATGATTCAGTGCAACAAGGCATCATTCACCTTCCAAACATAGCTACTTTGGATTCTTATCTTGCAGGAATATCCTTCTTGTTTGTTGAGTCTTATATTGCAGATTTGGAGGATTATTTTGAGGACATTCATCTCCTCTATCTTGACAGTTAGGTTATCACTGTTTGCCCACCATTATCAGTGCATTCAGTAGTTGCATTTCAAGATTCTCCACATCAGTTTGGATTTGGCATCATTTGTTTCAGTTCAGACAGAGAGATTCTTGAGCATCCGATCATGGCACACATTTTGAGTCAGATTGGTTCATCACTCTTCACAGGGTTTCTTTGACATCGTCCTTTGGATCCGTGTCTTCCCAAGGGGAGGAATATCATTTTCCGCTTTAGAATCTCATTTTGGATTCTACATTAGGCATCTTTGTGACAGGAGTTTCTTCATTATGGGGGGACTTTGGTGTCTCATCCCACTCTCATGGGGGGCATGGTTATACTTATGGTCTTGAGAGAGTCTCTTGAGCCATTTCTTTTCTACATTTTTCTATCTCTTTTGGAGAGGGGTTTTTCCCACTGGGTTTTCTTCTTTGTCTCCGATTTACAGAGATTTCCTTATATTGGGTACCTGATCAGGCCTTGTTTCTGGGACCCTTTTTCCTACTTTCATAGTTGTTCTAGGTTAGCTTACCCCCTGCGCTTAGCTTAAGGGGGGTGTTAGAGTAATCATTAGTTTTCTTATTAATTAAATCATGTTGATTTAATTAATTAAGTTATTACTCTTTAGTGCTTAAGCTTTCTCTTAGGTGCATTAATAATTATTTCTTTTATTAATTATTAATGTGCAACCTAGATTTTTTAGGCTTTAGGGTTTTGTTCACCTTTATAGGTTGAACCTTGTAATCCTTTTTTCATTAACTCAAATTATAATTTTTCTCTCACATTTTGAGTAACTTCTGAGTTTTTCTTTTTCCTCCTTCTGCTTCTCTCCTGTAATAGGTTATTTGCATGCCGATATTCTTGGCATTCTGTGGATTTCTATTTCTCAAATCCTACAAGTACTTTCCCCAACATCTCCTATCATAAAACAAATTCAAGAGGAATATGTCTCAACAATTGTTTAACCTCCATCTAGAGATAAAGGTATTTTGGATAGAAAAGGGCATATGAAGCCAACAACATTACCTATTGAGCAACAAGAACTTACATTTCCTAATAGGTTGAATGAGAAAAAATTTGGCCATGTGCCTAATTTTGTTTTCCTAAAAAAATTGAAGTATGTTATTATT
Source organism: Thuja plicata (assembly GCA_018584345.1). Lineage (NCBI taxonomy): Eukaryota > Viridiplantae > Streptophyta > Pinopsida > Cupressales > Cupressaceae > Thuja > Thuja plicata. Next base: position 2,614,979 of record MU227940.1, on the reverse strand, counting down.
CGAATTCATGTATTTCAAGTCATTAAATATGTGCCTATCTATAACAAAACTATTAAGGAAATGTGTATTAAGAAGCAGGTCAAAAGAGAAATGATCTTACAATGGTTCATATTATAGAAAAGTTAGCAGATGTCATGTTAGGCTCAATTTTCATTCCCAAATATAATTATCCTCATAGTCCTCTATTCAATGTTACCATCAACGTTATATTAATTCCCAATACCTTGATTGACTTAGGATCTTCCATTAATGTAATGACAAGAGAAACTATGCAAAATTTATAGCTTACAGACATAAGGACAACACCCACAGTCTTATAGTTAACAAATAGTTCTATAGTTAAGCCAGAAGGTATAGTGGAAGATCTTGTCATAATAATTGACTCATGGGAATACCTAGTAGCTGTAACCACCTGATTTCGGTCTGTCGCGACTATGGACCCTATTTGACCTAAGTGTGATCATACCCTCGAGTTATCTCCAAACGACCCTGTTACTGCTTGGCATAATTCTTTTAACCAATTTAATGTCCTAGGTGATTTTTATCACTGATTTATATTATCTATTATAGCCATACAATTCAAATCAATTTTGACCAATCAGATCAAACCAAAATCAAACATGGCTATAGTATTTAATTATAAAGGAATTAAATAAATCTCTAAATCACATGTCACTTGCAATCCAGCCCATTCCCCTAGCCTATTAATTTAATTAAAATGGCTATAGTCCTCTAAATTATTAAAAATCAATTTACTTGTTTTAATAATTAAATCCTATATTTCTAAATGAATTAAATAAGTTTATTTCATTTATTAATATTCCCTCAAACCCTAACCTAACTCATCTCAACCACTTCTACCCTGGGTTCTAACC
>MU227940.1:2575847-2592091 GCA_018584345.1 Thuja plicata | reverse complement strand
TTATTAATGCCTTCATTAATATGAAGACCTTAAGCTCATGTCTCTCCCATGCCTTATTAATGCCTTAGGCATTAATAGCTCTTACATGTTCATTTATTGGGCCTCCTAGTTCATAAATGAACCTTGTTTCCCCCTCTCTCTCCCATTCTTCTATAAATAGAAGCCTGTTTTGAGAGCAAAGAAGCCTTCATCTTAGATCAAAATTGCATTGTTATGCTGCCATTTTCATCATAGGATTACATTACATCTTATTATATGCTAGTTTATCATTGTTATTTTATCAATTAGAGCTATTTTGCATGCTTTTACCATCATTTAGCTTATTTTCAATTAAAATCCTTCATGCTAGGATAGTATTGGTCACTGGTTTGGAGCATATTCTGAGGGCTGATATGCAACTAATCACACTCTTTCTAGTTAGAAGGCAATAGGTCGATTTTAGTGGGTTCTTATTCTTTTTTATGTTTTCACTAACCCCATGATGCTAATATAATGATCTATTGAGTGTTTGTGTCTATTCTGACAGGTACCCATTTACACACGAACACTATGTAGACTTCTTCATTCAAGTCACCATTCAGAAAAGCTGATTTTATATCCATTTGATAAACTTTAAAGTCTTTGAATGTTGTGTATTCCAAAAACAACTTAATGGCTTCCAGTCTGCTCACAAGGGAAAATGTATCAGTGTAATCTATTCCTTCTCTCTGTGCATATCCTTTACATACCAATCTTGCTTTGTTTCTTACTACTATACCATCTTCATTCATCTTGTTTCTGAATACCCATTTTGTTCCAATCATATTTTTGTCACTAGGTCTAGGAACCAGATCCCATGTATCATTTTTGATTATCTAATCTAATTCTTCTTTCATTGCATTCTTCCAATCAAAATCATTACAAGCATCATCAACACTTAAAGGTTCAATCTATGAAAGTAAACATACCTCTTCATCCATTGCTATACTTTTTGCTTTAGATCTGGTCAAAAAATTATTGCTTTGATCTCCAATGATATCATATTTAGAGTGGTATATAGATGTGAATTTTGGAACCTTAGGTGTGTCTTCTTCTTCTATAATTTGTGATTCTTCTCTGCTTGATTTAGGGTCATTGCATGAGACATAATGCAATAAAACATTTCTTCAATAATAGTATCTTTGTTGTTAGGCTTGGGTTCATCTTCAATCATAGGTGCATATTCATAGTATCTTTCTTGAATCATAAACTTCTCATCAATTTTTACATGAGTAATTTCAATTATCTTTTTCAATCTCAAATTGAAACATCTATATGTTTTACTTTTTCTAGAGTAACCAAGGAAAATACCTTTATCACTTCTAGCATCAAACTTACCAACACCATCATCTCTCTTGATGTAACACTTGCTGCCAAAGATTATGAAATACTTTACTATAGGTACATTACCAAACCAAAGTTCATAAGGTGTCTTATATGCGCCTGGCCTCAATTGAGTTATGTTGATAGTATAGACTGTTCTGTTCACTGCATCTCTCCAGTAGGTGTGCGCAAATTTTCCTTCAATCATCATAGTGTGTGTTGTATGAAGTATGATCTTGTTCCTCCTTTCTGCAATCCCATTTTTCTAAGGGGTTCTAGGTGCACTCAACTATCTTTTAATTCTTTCTTCACAGTAGTCATAAAACTAATCAGAGGTGAACTCTCCCCCTCTATCTGATCTCAGACATTTCAGTTTTAATCTGGATTCATTCTCAACCTTAGCTTTGAATATTTTGAACTTTTCAAAGGCTTCATATTTCTCCCTTAAGAATGTAACCCACATCATCCTAGAAAAATCACCAACAAACAAAATGAAATACCTTTCTCCATAGTATGATCTTGTTTGGGTAGGACCATACAAATCTATATGCGCTAGGTCCAATTTATTTTCAGTTGAGTTCTGCTTTCTTCTGAAGGAACTCCTTACATGCTTTCCCATAACACATTCCCTGCATATAGTGTCAACAGGTCTTGCAATACTACAAAGGTCTCTGACTTCCTTAACATTGCTTATCTTTACTATGTTATCAAAATTGATATGACATAGTCTATTGTGCCATAACCAATTGTCATCCACCTTTGCAACAAAACAACTTACATCAGAATTGAGTTGAAAAACATTACCTTTTTCTTTGGAGCCTGATGCAATCATGTCTCCATCCTTGTTGTTAATGATGCACTTGTTGTCTTTGAACTCCAAATGATAACCTTTGTCAAGTAGTTGTCCAAAACTTAGTAAATTATGATGTAATCCATCAACATATAGAACATCATCAGTCTTGTTCTTTCCATCCAAATTGATAGAACCTCTACCTATGATAGGTTTGGGAGTGTTATCTCCAAATCTAGCCATATGATGAGAGCATCCACTGTCAATGATCCAATCAGTTCTGATGTCTGCTTTGGAAATTAGAGCTAGATCTTGTTCTTTCCTTTCATTTGTAATGTCCATTTCCTCAAGCAACCTTTCCATGTCTCTAAGTTCAATAAATCTAATTTCATCTTCTCCCAAATCTTCATCAGTTACACCTTCTTCAGCATGATAACATTCCTTCTTATATTTGGGTTTGTAATCAGATCTGAACTTCTTGACTCTTGTGGGACACTTAGATGCAAACTGACCAATCTTGTTACATGAAAATCATTTGAATGGAAGTTGTCCTTCATATTTTCCTTTTCTTGGAGTTGTGTAAGTATTTCTTACCATGGATTGAGGCTTTGAAAGCTGTTTCATTTTTAGGTTCAGTCTTCAATCTTGATATCTCAAATGCAGAGATTTTGCTGATCAAAGTCTCTCTTTTGAAGTCTTGTGAGAATTGCATGGTTTCCTCTTGAATAATTATCTTGTTTTCATAGTCTGATGTCAAAGTAGTTAGCAGCTTTTCCATTATATCTTCTTCTGTTATTTCTCCACCATTGTTTCTAATTCCAGAGACTGCTTCATTTATCCTCTGATTGTAAGCTCTAATGTTCTCTTCAGGTAACATCTCAAGACTGTTGTATTTCTTTTTCCATGTCTTTGTGCATGCATTCTTTTCTTGAATATCTCCTTCAAACATATCTTCTAAATACTTCCATATGGTATATGCTCTGTCAATTTTCTTGATCTCAGAAAATTTGCTGTCAGATAAGGCACTGATTAGGGCTTCTTTGGCAATTGCATTATTGGTAAATGTTTCCTTTTGTCTATTAGTAGCATCATCCTTTGCAAGGTCTTTCAGAGATGGAATTACAACTTCTTGTGTAGCAATTTCAAAGATCTCAAAGCCAACACACTGTAGATGTGTTATCATTTTGTTTTTCCAATCCAGATAATTTTCTCCATCGAACTTAGGGCTTTCTTTTCTGAAGTAAGACATCTGATCTACCTTAAGTTGTTAGGCTTCTTCTCTAACGTACTTGGCTCTAATACCAATTGTTAGAATAGTCCCAAAGGATAACTAAGAGGGGGGTGAATCAGTTATCAGTAACTTTAATTCTTTTAATTCTTCTTTAACTTCAGAATACAACAAAGTAAATGCTTGTTCAGATAACACAGTACACAACACACAATTTGATTATGGGGAAACCAAATGGTAAAAACCCTAGTGGGAATTAGCACCCACAATTAACTATACTTGTTTATGGTAATCCATGTTAGAAGATATTTCAACCCTATTAGGATTTGTACTTTACAATGCATTAAGTATAGAGACCTGGTTAAGGGTCAGAACCTGTTAGGAGTCTTTACAAATAACCCTGTTAGGGGTGGTGGACTCACTGTCCAAAAGCTCACTACTTGATGGTGAAGGCTACAACCTTCTATATAACAGATATGAACTATATCTAATGATGAAATGTAGAGTAGACCTGTTGTCTTGATCAGTTCCAATGTACTACAATCTTTCATTTCTTCTTCACATAGACTCTTGATGAATGAACCACATCTTATCTTCTGCTCTGTACATCTTCTGTCTCTTTTTGTATCATTCACACTTAGCGTATCACAATTAACTAGCTATAAGTATCTCTCTCAAAGTATGAGATCATGGGACCTGTAAGACAACTCTTCATAACATCCTTGTCAGCTCTACTAAGCATGCAAGCATAATTACAACTGCGCAAGTCTAAACTAAATAGATGTGACACTTCACTAAGTCGGCCTCACCATATTAACTCTAACTTTGCAATCTTCTTGAAACACATTTAGCGCCTTTAGATGAATAACATCAACTCGTAACTAAACATGAATATACACATGCATATCCTAAAGATAGGTGCAACTCAAGAAATATGTTATATACATCGGCCCTAAACAATTACACTTCCAAAACTATAACTGCCAATAACAGAATTACATAACTTTACTGAAACATCATATCTGGGTCTGCGTGTATGAACATAACATAATAGACATGTTCACAACATGTACCTATCCATGCAAGTCTTCATATCATCATTCTAATAAGTAAATATAGAATTACTATTGTGTATTATATGTTGTCATCAATGACAAACATACAATCAATCAGCCGCTCAGAATCAAATCTCCAACATTTTGTTATTTTCTTTGTGCAATTAAAATGTATGGATGCACTTAGGATGTAAAAGTTAAAATGCAATACATGGATGCTTTGTTTTGGTATTTTCCTGTTGCTTCTTTTTATGAATGCAAAATGTATGCTATGGATGTGCAATGATATATATATCAGTAATATGGATGATGTAATTAACTTGATTTAGAAGAAGAAAAATTGAATTAATTTTGAGCTCAAAATGCCTTTCATGCTTCTCCTTTCTTGTTTATGTTCCATGCAATTGTCAAAAATTTAATGATATGAAGACATTTAGGAATTTGTCATTGGTATGCAAATGTATATCTTTTTATCATCATTGGGCACTCTTTTGGAACGGATACCACCTGATAGTACAACCATCACTAATACCCACTGATATTATGAAAGTATGAATACTATGTTTTATTGAAATGTCAAAAATAGACTTAGGCATCAAAGCATAAAAGCCAGGATAAAAAAATAGTCACTTTCCTTTTAATATACCATATTTTGTGTAAGGCAAGATAGTGGACCCACAATGACCTTGAAAATTCATATCCTTAGGTACATTATGCCTCGTATACCTTAGTGAGAATCTAGATCAGAAAAATAGACAAGGAAGTTGTTTCAAACCCACCATAGTGTACACATAACAAAGATCAAGATATATGTGGCTATTCACCCATAGTGGCAGCTCTTACCATAAACATCCAAGTTAGGTGAAAGTTATAGGATCCTTTGAAACAATCACCATACGCAGAAAACCAATAAAAATGTTATGCCCCCTATCCTTGTGACTCTTTTTCTTTGCATAGATGTCATTGAGTAACTAAGAAGGCATAACAAATCGTCAATTATAAATCAAGAAAATAAAATTTATTATTACTTAGATGCCCCTAGTTGAAAATATCATCAGGACATGAAAGAATCATAATCAAACCAATATCAAACTGTGTGTTTAAGTAGTACTTGTCATTCATATGTCAAACACAGTGAAGATTCATCAATCAGAAAATTGGAATACAGGAAATATGGTGTTTCCATGCCTATGCATTGATAGGATAATCTGTTCATGTTTGTGAGCCAATATAGCCTTGTAGGAACTTCGTTAATGTAAATTTCATGTCTGGATATGTGATGTTTGAAAAGACACCCTTGTTTTGAAAAGTGACATCATTTTGCATGTATCAAGAAACATTGTATTCATGAGGCAAACCATCCTAGAGCAACCTAGCAACCACAACTTACCATGCTAGCAAAGATGCCCCCAGTGCAAAATGACTTATTCCTAAGACGTAAATGCAGACAAATCCCAAGCGAGGATAAGATAGCCATTTAGGAAATGAAGTCAGCATTTGAGCACAGGTGAAATCATAAAGGCCTAGTATTAGTAGTGCTTTGATAGATGGAGTGCAGAACACAAGTGACTCCTAATTTCTAGGTTTCCACCACTTGGCAAGATCTTTTCTTTCTTTTTGCTACCAAGATGCTTTTTTTACCAGGTGCTCATCAAGGCACTTTTCTCTTTTTCAATTTTTTTGCTATTTTTGTTTTTTTTCAATGTTTTTGTAGTATCAAGGCGCCTGTTTACCAGGTTTTCACTAAGGATACCCTTTTTTTTTAGGACCTTTTCCATTATTTTTGGATTTCTTCAGGATCAATTTTCTGAATGTTTTTGGTATTTTGTAAAAACTTTTTGTTGTACAGGCTCTTCTAGCCGAACATCAAGTGTAGAACCGCTTCAAATGTAGAGTGTTGATAGGATCTGGAAGAACATCTCCTTTAGGTGTAGCCAGTTGATAAGCTCCAGTCCCAAAAGTGGCAGTGATAACATAAGGTCCCAACCAATTAGGTTCAAATTTTCCTTTCTACTCTCTGTTAGGCTAGTTTTTAGGATTCTCTTTTAGGACGAGATCCCCTACTTCAAATTTGCATGGTTTGACCTTCTTGTTGTAGCCTTTGGACATACATGCTTGGTACACCTTCAGATGGTCAAACTCTTATTGTCTATGCTCATCTAGTAGGTCCAGAGAATTCACCCTATTTATGTGGTACTACTCATCAGTAACAAGACCTTGTAAAGATATTCACAAAGATGGGATTTCAACCTCAATAGGTAGTACTACTTTAGTGCCATAGACTAGAGAAAATGGTGTGGCTCCAATTGGTGTTCTGATGCTTGTTTATAGGCCCATAGTGCCAGATTCAGTTGTAGATGCCAGTCTCTACCAGACTTACTTACAATTCTATGTAGGATTTTTAGAATATTCTTGTTATATGCATCAGCTTGTCTATTACCTTGAGGGTAATAGATTGAGGAGCAATGTTGAGTGATATGGAACTATTCACAAAGGTCATCAATGTCTTGATTTTTAAATTGGCCCCCATTATCTGTTACAATTGAAGAGGGTATCCCATATCTACAAATAATGTAGTTCAAAATGAACATAGCCACATGTTTGCTAGTGGCTTTGATTAGTAGCATGGCCTTGACCCACTTTTTGAAATACTCAATGGCCGTAATGATGAATTTGTGTCCATTTGAATAATTGGGATATATTTGTCCAACCAAGTCAAAGGCCCATTGCTGAAATGGCCAATGTGTGATAAAAGGTATAATTTCTCTGACAGGAGCATGGATAAGATTTCCATATGACAGGTTTTTGAAAACTAAATAGCATCTTTCTCCATGGTAGGCCAGTAATAGCCTACTCTAAGTAGTTTCTTTGCTAATGAAAAGTCGTTCGAGTGTGATCCACATACACCTTTGTGGACTTCTTTTAGTGCAAGATCATACTCTTCAGGTTCTAAACACCTAAGAAGTGTACCATTGAGACCTCGTCGATATAGGTTATTAGTTATGAGGACATAACATGATGCTTTCCTAATCAGAGACCTTTTCTCATTTTGGGATAGATTGTTAGGGATGGTTTGGTCAAAAAGGTAAGCAATGATATTGGCATACCGAGATTGGTCTGGGGCATTCAAACCGTAGATTACTTTGTGTTCAGGGGTATCAAAGGTAGGATAGGATAGTTCTTCCACCAAGAATTCATAGCGAAATTGATGTTCTTCCAGTTGTAACATGGATGCCAAGGTAGCCATAGCATCTGTAGCTTTGTTCTCTGATCTTGGTATCTGCTGGAATGTCATGAAGACAAAGTATTTCTTTAGGTCATCAACTAGTTGCTTGTAGAGCACCAACTTCTCATCTTTTGTTTGATACTCCCCATTGACCTGATTGATGATTAGTTGGGAGTAACCATACACATGTAACTCTAAAATATTCCACTCCATAGCTAGCTTAAGACCATTTACCAATGCTTCATATTCTAAAATATTGTTGGTGCATGGAAACATCAATTTGTAAGATTTGGGAATCTTATAACCTTGAGGAGTTATAAATAGGACCCCTGCTCCAGAGCCTTGTTGAGTGAATGAACCATCAAAGTACATCTTCCATGGATATTTAATTAGATGAATGATTATTTCATCAGGGAATTCAATCATTAAAGGTTCATCATCTTGGAGTGGTGAATCAGCCAATTGATCTGCAAGGACCTGTCCCTTGATAGCTCTTCATTCTACATATTCAATGTCAAACTCACTTAGAATTAGGACCCATTTTGCCAAATGTCTTGTTAATGTTGTTCTATTTAGGAGATATTTTAGAGGATCTATCTTAGCAATGAGCCTTGCTGTATGAGAGAGCATGTAGTGTCTTAATTTTTGTGATGCGAAGATGACTGCTAAGCATGATTTTTCAATAATGTTGTAATTGAGCTCATAGGCGACTAGTGTTCTACTAATGTAGTAGATAGATATTTCTTTCTTTGTTTCATATTCTTGTGCTAGAAATACTCCTAAGGATGTAGTTGTAGCTGAAATGTATAGGAGTAAGGACTTTCCATGAATAGGCACCATAAGAATAGGAGTAGCCAAGTATCCTTTCAATTCTCTAAAGTTTGATTCACAGTGCTCATCCCATTTGAAGGTAGCCCCTTTATGTAGTAATTTAGTGAAGGGTTGTTCCCTATTTGCAAGTTGTGACATGAATCTCCTGATTGACTAGAGTCTTCCTTGTAGTGTCCTCATTTGACAGATGTTACATGGAGGAGCCATCTCTAGTATAGCCTTAACTTTAGCGGGGTCTACCTCAATTCCTTTCACTGAAACAATGAATCCTAGGAGCTTTCTTGATTGGACCCCAAAGGCACATTTCTTTGGGTTGAGCCTGAGTTGGGACTGTTCCATATGATCCAATATCTTTCTTAAGTCATCAATGGGAGTACCTCTTTCTTTGGATTTAGCCAATGTGTCATCCACGTAGTCCTCCATGTTCTTGTGCATCATGTCATGGAATATAGTTGTCATGACTCTTTGATATGTCGCACTGGCATTCTTTAACCCAAATGGCATGACGTTCCAGCAAAATGTGCCCCATGCATATGTAAATGTAGTTTTCTCTTAATCCTCAGGGCCAATTTTGATTTGATTATAGCCCGATAATCCATCCATTAAAGAATACATTTGGTAGCCTAATGTGAGGTCTATGATCATGTCAATGTTAGGTAGAGGGAAGTCATCTTTCAGATAGGATTTGTTTAAGTCTCTAAAGTCCATACAGATCCTGATATATTTATCAGTTTTGGATACGAGGACCACATTGGAGATCCATCCTGCATAGGCAATGACTCTGATAAATCTAGCTTTCAACAATTTCTCTAGCTCTGCTTTTACCAATAATGCAACATGAGGATGCATATTTCTAAGTTTTTTTTTCACAAGCTTGATCCCGGGAGCTATAGATAAGTGATGCATGATTAGATTAGGATCCAACCCTGGCATATCGGTATAAGACCATGCAAAGTTGATCTTCTTCTCTTTCAGGAATTCTGTGAACTGTGTCTTCTCCTCTTCTGATAAAGATTATGCAAGGTGGACTATTTGAGGACTTTCAAAAGTGCCCAAATTTACTGGCTGTGTTGGTTTAATCAGTACTGAAGACCTTTCCTAAAAGTGTTCAGGGAGGATATCAAGAGTCTCATCCTTTGGCACCTCTGAGAGGTTTTCACCATTGGATACATCTTTTCTCTTTACTATTTTGGGGTCTGATACTACCACAAAGTGGTTTACACCATCAGTCCTCCTTTTCTTTTTAATTTTCATTTTTTGACTGAGAAACCTGATATCCTCTTGTGACATATTCTCACTCCTTGAATTGGTGGAAAAAGGGTAAGGTTCACAAGCATTGAGATAACAAGATAGGGTATAGTCATTGGGAAAGTCAATGATAGGAGTAGGATTTTTTTTAGTCCAATCAATTAGGTCTAGAAGTACCAATGATAGGGGGTTAGTCTCTAGGAAGGATATCATCACGTTAGCATCAAGACCATTAACCAACATGACATGGTTTGTTAAGTTAATTCCTTCAATATTTAGATTAATAAAAGTGAGATCATCGTTAAAAGGGTCGTTATTAGTTACATGCAGACCAAACTCTAGTGACTCGTCAGTAGAAATATCATCATCATCTCTCTGTAAAAGGAGGCTTCTTGCTTGTATCCTATGAAATTCTTCTAGACTGATGTAATCACCTATTTCTTCATCAATGATCGGGGGAAGGAACTCTTCTTCTGCTTTAGTATTATCAGTATCATTGGGAGTAGTGTTAGATTGTTTACGAGGATCTAAGGGTGTCGCAAACATGTGGATTGTATCTATTCCAATATCTTCAGTGGTGACAGATAGCTCATCCCATTTATAGTCATGAGAGTTGGTGACCTCATCATTGGATCTATTTAAGTATTTTGTAATATTTATTTGATGTACCCAGTTAGCTACCTATGGATCAAAGTCGGGTAGATCAAGGATATGTGAAATTGTGACCAATTGCCCCCAATTAGGATGTAAATCCTATTGTCAGGGTGTCTCTTGAGTAATTGTTTCTATTAATGATATCTCTGGACCAGTTGCTATTGTGTCTCCTACCTCTTAAATGGGAGGTTGTGCTAATAAAGGGGTGTGAAGATCTTGTGGTACCTCAAAGATGGCTACATAGCATTCTCCTTGGTAGTTGGGATCCTCTATGCTGACATGTAATAATATTTTGTAGGACCACTTCTCTAGCTCATATGTTTCATCACTCCCTTTATCTGAGTTTGGACTCCCTTTTGAAGCAGTTTTATTAGTTTTAGTATTAAAACCCAGTCTTGTTTTTTCTCTAGTATTTTAGAACTCCATGGGTATACGTTCAATAAGCCCTCATCCTATGTCATTTAGAGGTCCTTTTCCTTTGTATCCCATCTTTTTTAAGAAATCATATCCCTTTCCATACTATTTCAGGGATATCTCTACATGTTTGACCTCAGCTTCCACCAGTTCTCCTTTGTAAAGTCAGTCCAAGACTACCTGTTCTTCTATGTTATCTGAAGATGTGGATTCCTTTACCATGCCAGTCACTTTGTGTACTTATGGTTCCTTAGATGTTGTAGGTGTGAATGTCAAGGAAGTTTTTCCATAGGATCTTGGTGATACCGGAAGTTCTGTCAGTGAGGGAGTCAAGTCCAGCTTGTACTCTCCCATACATGTTTCTTCAAGTTTTAAGGTTTTCCAAAAACTCTTCATAACCATGTCTTTGGTAGTTTCAAGAGAAATTGTATCCATAGCCTCCTTGTTATGCGGGATCATACTACTAGCTTTGATATTATTACAAGTGTAGTTAGCATCTGCAGGAATTGTCACTTCCACCCCATTATGTGGGAATTTTATACACTGGTGGTAAGTGGATGGCACAGCTTGCATTTCGTGAATCCATGGTCTCCCCAATAGGATATTGTAGGCAAGGGGTAGATCCATAACTTGACATGTGACGTTCCTCTCAATTGGTCCAACTTGGATAGGTAGAACAATAAGACCTTTGGAGGATCTTTCTTCCTCATCATAGGCCTTGATAGTTATTTTTCTTCTAGAGTCAATTGTCTGTTCTGAGAGACACAGTCTCTTGATTAGATCAAGGGTACATATCTTTAATCTTGTGCCTCCATCTATCAACACACATCTAACATGAGATTTATGAATAAGGACTTCAATATGGAGGGGTTGATTATGTGGATGTGCTAATGACTTATCATCCTCTTCAGAAAAGGAGAGATAATGTGGCACGAAGATGTGATTGACCATCACTTGGAATTTGTCTATATCAATATCCTTTGGGACGTTAGCAACATGTAGAGCTTGTTCTAGAATTTCCCTATGTACTGTGGATATTTTGAGAAACTCAAAAATAGAAATTTTGGCAGAGGTTCATTGCAATTGGTCTACCAAGTCATATTTTTCTCTAGGAATAGTAACCATGTGCTGTGTTGTTGGTTTAGGAATAGTAATGGTAGGAACTTTGGATGTCAATGTTGGTTTTGGGGGTCCTTTGATCATGACCTATTCTTGGCTCCATGTTATGACATTTGAGTGGAATGAGACACCTTTGATTGTGACCACATTGATTGACTCAGTCTTAATGTCTAGCATATTGATCACATTGTCATTATTGGAATAGGTATAGTTTACTTCGTTACCTTTCCCTTTAGATGTTTCCCTTTTGTCGTAATTAGGAAAGGGTTTGTTGAATGTTGTATGATCCTCATTGGTAGTGTGTCTGTCTACTTTGATCTTACCTCCTTCAATGAGATCTTGGATGACATGTTTAAGCTTAAGGCAATTATTAGTCTTGTGTCCCTTATTTTTGTGGAAGACACAATAGGAATTATCATCCCACCACCTGGGTTTGACCATTGGTTGCCATGGTTTGGAATCTAGGATTGTGAGAACCTTGTTGTCCAATAGTGTTTTTAAAACAGTCTTGAGAGGTTCTCCCAAAGGAGTGAAAGTTCTTTGAGGTTTTGAAGTCCATGTCTGACCCTTGCTATTATCATTGTTTTCTTTGGGTACGGGGGTCGTGTTCTTGGCATCCTTTCTTTCCTGCATGCTATTAGTCAGATTGAACACCTTAGGTTTAGGATTAATGTTAGAGGCATCAAACACTCCATCATTAACAACATTCTTGTTTTGCTTCCACCATTTAGGCTTGGAGTTGGAGTTGTTGGTTTTGTTTTCATTTTGATGGGTAATCTCTCTCCTTTTGACCATGACTTCCTCAATACGGAGGGCATTTTTAATCATTATGTTGAAGCTTGGTGAGTCTTGCATTTGTAATGCATAGTTCAATTCGGGCACCAGGTTATTAACGAAGTTCTCCATCTTCTCTAATTCGGGAATGGCCCTTGAATATCATGTAGAAATCTTCCTCCACCTTTGTAGGAAGTGTGTAAATGATTCACTAGTTCTCTATTTGGTATTACATAGGTCCATCATAGTCACATCATGTTGGATGTTGTAGGAGTAATGTTGGATGAATCGTTGGATCAACTCCTTGAATGTTTTGACCTTAGGGTTCAGTTTTGAGAACCACTCCATGGCATTACCTCCTAAACTTCTGAGAAATAGTCGCCTGAGGTATGTAGGTTCGTGCATGTATTGTATGCTTAGAGCACAGAATTCCCTCACATGATCGTGTGTGTCAGTTTCTCGTGTGTATTTTTCATACTTTGGTCTTGCCACGTTGGGAGGGAACGAGACCATAATAATACTCTTGTCAAAAGGAAATGGACAAATGGCATCCAAAGAGTATTTTTTTTTGGGTTTCTCTCTCTCCTGTTTGAGGTTTGTGAGATCTATTTGCATCAATGTGATTTTCTTGGTGAGAATGGATATAGGAGTTGGTACCTCCTTTTCTTTGAGTTTCTCCACATCATAATCCTTAGGTAATTTGACACCTGTGGACGCTAGGTGGAGGAAGTATTTCTCTTTATCCTCGTTAATCATCTTCTCCATTATTTTATGAAATCTCTTTCTCTATTTGATTTTTTCATATTCTTCTTCAGTGATTTCATTCTCACTACCAGACTCAAATAAGGGACGATCAAACTTGGGTTCTTCTTCCTCATCTATATCTTCAAAATTTTTGCCATTATTATATTCCTCAAAATCCTCACTCCATTTGCGAGTGTCGCTATCCATTTGTGGGGAGTCTAGATCGAGTAGGGAACTACGAGATGTTTCCCCTTGAAAGTGTGGTGTTTTAGGAGGCACTTTTGATCCTTTAGATGTGTACTTGTTGCATCTTGTATTAACCATGAAGTTGTTTCTCAACTTTGTCAATGTTTCCCAATAGTGCAAGTGAGATTTTCAAACTGTTCAAGTGGGTATGTCTAGGTAAGAGTGATTGTTTGTTGTTGGTGGACGTAAATGATTCCAGTGTCAGAGGGTTAGATTGCCCTGATAGTGAGCTAGGAACTAAGTTGTTGGTAGAAAGCAAGTAGACCACACGTATTGAACTGATTGTGAAAGACTGACTAAGCATGCAAGGTAGACATTTGAAAAAAAAAATTGAAACTTCAACAGGGAGACCAAAAAAGACAACAGGAACCAGCTAAAAAGCCAAAAGGGTATCCTAATCAACTAAGAATTTCTGAGAAACTATCTTGTAAATGCTCATTGTCCTAGATGTGAGCTCACATATGCGAGCTTCTGATGACACCAGATGCAAGCCTAAATACCAGATGCAACTATGTGTTAACCAGATGTGAGCCAGAATACTGCATGCGAGCTAGGATACCAAAAATGATCCAGGACATCCAAGATGCAATTTTCTGATGTCCTTGTCAGATTTTGCCAGTTTTGAAACTTGCATTTTGGGAGTTTGTGTAGTTTGTCTAATCTATGATCATATTTGGAGACTTTCCAGTGAGTGAAAAACACATGTATCTGAAGGTTTGAATATTGTTGCTTGTTTGAAGGAGTTTATCTTTTTAGTGATTTTTCAGACACATCAAGCAACTGTTGCTTTGTTAGAGAAATAGACATGCTTTTTGCCCTATTTTCTAGGTGGAGGATGAAAATCCTTGCTTGTTTACTTAGGTACACACTCAAATGCTAATCAGAATACACCCATCACCAAGCACGCAATAGCTCCAGTCATGATGTTGTATAGCTGACTCCAAACGCAAGTGAGGGCATGATATGAAGAGTGTCTTGGGGAAATTACTTTTTGCCTTGCACAAAGATTATCACCCTTTCGGGGGTGAATCAGGAATTCTTTCAGTTGAAATTGTTGTATATTATTGGGCAATCCATTCGAAACCGTCTCCCATATAATTTCACAAGGAAAAACTGAGGCATATAGCCCTATGAGTACTTGAATATGTGTAGTATGGCAAGCAAGATTCAAGCAGCTCCGCTCTACACATACCCAAGCATGTTCAAGGAATGATGTCAAAATTCCATGAACAAAACCAGCTCCATCTTCCAAGGCTTTAGCCTATGAGGAAGAAACTATTTATAGTGAGTTGGAAGGGTTGGCATAAAACCTGTCCTCACTTGGGTCATTCCCAGGAGATTTTTTCCTCAACCGGTTGGCCCTCTACTATTAAATATGTGTACAAAGGATTGGCAAGATTTGGATGTTTGGATTTTTGATTCTTCTGAAGAAGAAGAGAATACTCTGTTAGAATAATAAACAAAAAAATGCAAATATTAATGTGGAAGAGAACACAAATGACACAGAGATTTAACATGGTTCACCCAATCCCTAGGCTACATCCACCAATAGTGAGTCCAATATCTTTATTATTATTCAGCGATTACAATCTGAAACCTGCAACTCAATACCATCACAGGAAGCTACGAAAAATCCCTCATACCATGAAATCTTGAAACCCTAAGCCATTTTCACAAGCATATTTGACCTAACCTAATTAGGGAAAAAAATACTCCAACTAATAGAGAATTAATGGTTGACCCTTTACAATATCATTAAGTCATTATTGGTGTCGAGGGGCGCTACCCCAAAGGGTCCCCACAAGGGGCACTGCCCCTTGACCCCATCAGGGGCTATGCCCCTTGACCCCACCTGGGGCGCTACCCCAGGACCCTGGAAGGGGCTCTGTCCCTTAACCCCAAGCTTGGGGGCCAAATAGATATGTCTGGGGGGAAACCGCGCCGAAAGAAACTGAGTCTGATTAGGCTCCACATACATAACAATCTCCCACTTGGAGACTGATCAGACTCCATAACAATATCCTCCCACTTGGAGACTGATCGACCAAACTTGTAGCTCCCACTGGAATAAAGAAACCACCCTGGACTCTGCTATTCTTTTATGTTGTTCAGTCTAGAAGACCAACTGAAGCTGAAGAGGAATTCAGCTTCTCCCTTGTCACTGCCTTTGTAAACATATCTATTGGATTATCATCTGTATGTATCTTCTCCAACTTTAACTATCCATCATCAAAAACTAACCGAATGAAATGATATCGCAATTGTATGTGCTTTGTTTTTTAGTGCAAAGCAGAATTTCTTGCAAGATGAATGTCACTCTGACTATCTGAATACAAATAATTATCACCTGTGAATGTCCCAATTCTTCCATGAAGAATTGAAGCCATATTCCAATGCTCAATCCCAGGGTGACTCATATACTGGCTAACAACTCTCACTGCATGTGAAATATCTGGCCTAGTACATACCATAGCATACATTAAGCTCCCTACAACTAAAGCATAAGGTATCTTGGACATTTTTGCCTCTTCTTCTGGTGTCTTTGGACACATTTCTTTGGTCAATTTCAAATGA
>MU227940.1:2559171-2569886 GCA_018584345.1 Thuja plicata | reverse complement strand
ATAGTTAATATAATTTAGTGATAAAAATCACCTAGGACATTAAATTTGATTTAAAATAAATTATGCCAAAGTAACATTGTCATGACATAATTAGGGGTATGATCACACTTAGGGAAAATAGGGTCTAAGGTCAGAGTACACCAAATCCAGGTGGTTACAGATATAGGAACTCTATAAGTGAATAACAATTAATGTGTACCTAAGAAAAGGGAAGAGAATGGATGGTACATAGTTGTCTCTAAAAATGGTTGATTCTCTTTTAACCCTTTTAGCTTCATGAGAAGTCATATAAACTATGTGTGCACTTGTCCTAATTTGCTTTATTGTTAGAAAGTTAAGTGAAAAATATATAGAAATACTAGAGCCACAAGACAAGAAACTTAAATGGTTTCTACTATATGTATAGTACTTAGTGAATAGAGGGAGAAAGTAAATGAAATCACCAATATAGCCTAAGAAAAAAGAGAAATAATGATTTCAAAAATTAAAGATGAGATACAATATATTTTAGAATGTTTTTCAAAGAAAAATAGAAGCTTCTTTAGGGAAACAATATAGGAGATGTTATTCTAAATAAGGAATACATAATACTAGAGAAATTTTAAAATAATATTTTAGATAAACTAAAAGTTATAGAGGAGATGACCCAATAGTTGAGCACTCTAACTTCGTTCTTCTCAAAATCTTATGTGAAAATTTTAAATCACTCCCACATTTTTAAAACAACTTACTTAGCAAGTTCTCTACTTATAACGAAGGTTTCAAGATGATGTCATCATATATGATTCCACATCAACATGTTTTTTTGTTGAGGTGTCAAAAAAGGTAAAAAAAAGGTTAGACTAGTGATTGTGCATCAAATCATATTTTATTGGTGCATTCATGTAGCATCACATAATTTGTTGATTTTTAGATCTAAGGAATACATGTCATTCAATTATGAATACTTGTAATAATTACTAACAACTTTAAAGTCACAACAACAAGGAAAAATATTATTTAAAATATTGGACATTAAATCAACAAATTTTATAACTATTGAAACGTGTTTAGCTACTAGATGTGTTCCCCTGAAAAATTTTATTGTAAAACAAACAAAAAAGATTGTTTCCTCTTAAGAAAAAGAAGAAGAATAACATAGAGCTAAAATGACATAGAAGAGTCAAATAATTTTGAAAAAAAAATTAAAATATTCAAGTTGGACCAACAATACAAATTACCAAAATATTTGTAAGAAACCAACAAAGGGCTTTTCTAGGAAGGAGGTTTGCATCATAGAAGAAAAACCAACTTAAGCTTCAATAAAATACTTTAGAAGTATTCACAATTATATTTTCAAGAAAATTGAAAGATCAATAATTTTAGAAAGAATTATTCTTGAGCATAACTAGAATTATAGATTTATTTGTCTAGTTTTCTCTTGATTAAATATTTTTTCTATCAATTAATGATAATGGAATGGTCAAACAATAGCTAGAAGAAGGCCTATTGATGAAAACAAAAGAAAAACAATTAAATTGTTCATGTTTTCGATCAAAAAGTAAAGGACTAAGTTCAAATGCTTATATGAACTTTTAAGACACCTCAACAAACATGAAGACATCGTTGTGAATTAAAAAAAAAATTCAATCAAAGATAGGATTAGAAAAATCGTAATAAATGAGCTAATAATAAGTTTGAAGAGCTTTATGGAAATTGATGAAGGTAATTGGCTAAGTGGATCCTAAAATATATAGGGGCACAGACCCTAAATGAGGTACAATATATAGAATGTAAGTAAAAAAATGTAAATTCTATCTCTACAATTTAATATTATTCAAATTGTCACATTTACTCAATGCTTATTTTGTCATAATAAGGGTTCATTTTAGAGATTCGTCAAGGAACTACCAAACTAAAAGAGTTCATAAATACATAGTTTACAAATACTATGTATCAAGCATTTTTAAATGATTTAATTCACATTGTGCAAATAAAAAATTGAAGCTAATGACAATGATAATTTGAGCCTTAGATAATAATGACTTTGTTGGGAGATGGATTCATGATAGCTCCATATCCTTTGTTTCTTCTTCTCTTCCATAATATAATCATCGAAATTATTAAGCTTCATTACATGTTCTTATTTTTGTATTAAACGATGTTAAATTAGAATAAATTAAACACCCACAAAAATTACGAAAAATCAAAATATTAACAAGAACAAAAATAAAGCATATTCTTATTTTAAATGATTTAATTCACATTGTGCAAATAAAAAATTGAAGCTAATGACAATGATAATTTGAGCCTCAAATAATAATGACTTTGTTGGCATATGAATTCATGATAACTCCATATCTTTTGTTTCTTCTTCTCTTCCATAATATAATCATCGAAATTATTAAGCTTCATTACATGTTCTTATTTTTTGTATTAAAAGATGTTAAATTAGAATAAATTATACACCCACAAAAATTACGAAAAATCAAAATATTAACAAGAACAAAAATAAAACATATTCTTATTTTAAATAATTTATTGATTTATTTACAATTCTTTGAAAGTGAAATCATACATTTTACTACACCCAATATTTAATTATAAACATAGTTTGTCAAGATTCTTAACATATATCTACTTCATTGCCTGGCTTTCTAGTTATTTCACATTAAAACTATTTTTAAATATATTATATTATTTTCCCTTATTAAAAAATAATTATCTCATTATTCATTATACATTTTTGTGGCGTATGTAATTTATACTTGCCTCCTTTGAGTTGAAAAGAAAACAAAAGTCAAAATTCATGAGCTTTCTTATAGTTGGTGTCTGGTTGTCAAGCATAATGTTTAGAAGACTTAGCATTTGGGTTTCACTAAACAACAAACGTTTAATTGGAAGAAAAGCATGGAAGCGGTGTTTATTAAATCATTTCATTTTACATGACAAGGAAAGAGACACAAGTTGAACTATGTTACATGTTTTTGGAGGCTATTTTCCTTTTAGAACTCTCTAATGCTTGACCAAGTTAAGCTTACCTTCATTGTCATCATATTTCATAAATCTATATTTGGTCTTTCTATTGACTAATATCTAAATTAATAAAAAATAAGTATTTATGAAAGTCATATTGACATACAAAATATCTCAATAAAGATAAAATATCTTAATTTTATTGGAGAAAGATTATAGATATTTTGTTAGTTTTATCTTTCAGTTGGATGGAAGGCAGTCTTTCTTTTGAAAAAGACTCATTTTTTAAAAGTTTTTATAAAAGCCTTGAATAATCTAAGTATTGACATATAAAATATCTTCATAAACATCTTTATTGAAGAAAATTTATATATGTATTTTATTAGTTTTATCTTTCAGTTGTATAGAAGGCAATCTCTCTTTTAGAAATGATGTTTTGTATATTGACATTAGATTAATTGTTCTTCAAATTTAAGAATTTGACACATTTTCTTTTCAAATTTCTATTGGGTGTTGTTGTTTTCTAGTGCATCATGGTTTTTTCTTTTAATTAATATATGAAAAATTTCAGAGAGAGAGAGAGAGAGAGATGTCCATTCTTTGAAAAATGCATTGTTCATTTTTTTTTAAAGTAATTGACACATTTGAATATGCATGGTTGATAATATCTCTTGTGAATACTTTAGATGTAATACAATATATTTGTAAGAAAGAAATCGCACATGCATGCATATTTAGGTTAGTTAAATAAATAAATAGTTTAGATTCAAAAAATTTGATTACTAACTAATAATGTTATGCAATTAAGCAAAAATCAAGAATAAATAAGAAAATGACACTTAGCTTTTAATTTGTTGAAAAGATAAAAGAGAAATATGGCAATTCTTTGTTAGTCTAATTAAGAGAAATTCAAGTATTTCAAATCCAATAAAATTTAAGTAGAATAGCAAGACTAGATAATGAATAAGAAAGAAAGAAGAGATGAGAAGAAAATGAACAAATCTCATTGTACACAAGATGCACCCCAGGAAAATACTCGTGAGAGAAAAATTCAACTGCTAAAGTAACACACCTTAATCCATTACTAGTAATTATGTATTATAATACGTTATTGAAGCCTTTGTGCTTTAGTGACATCAATGGTATAGTTTTAGAGAACTTTTAATAACATAATCAATACAAATCACATAAAATCTCTATTTGAAGCCCACTATGTATGAGTTGGGGAGGAGGGGGGGAGGGGAGGGGCAAGAAATCAAAAATGATTTTCCAAACATGAGCGAAAGAATAGTCAAGGTGGTCTACATTCAACTAATGTGTCCTGGTTCTAAGTGTAAATCCTTCACAATTATAATGTAACCCATTATCGGTTGGTTAACTACAAAGAATATGTGATATATAAGCAATCAAACTTCTCAAAAAAATTATTCGCTAGTTTAGTTTTTAGTTTCCACATTACTTTTGTGTGTGTTCATTAGTGTGGCTTCATTTCAACTTCTTAAAGGCTACTACAAGAAGATTTTAATGTTACAAATTAAAGTTAGACTTCTAACCATGTTTTAGATTATTTATTATTTTGAGATTCTCACAAAATGTTATCGAATGGTTAATGTGTTTGAAAGTTATTTCAATAATGTCATTCATTTTCTTCTGGAAAAATTACTATATGAAGACTATGTGTGTTGTTTTAAATTTTTATGTCTTAGTTGCAATCTATAACAAGAGAAATTTAAGGGTTTCTACTTGATATATTATGCTAATTCAATAAATTGATTATTATTGCTTAGCAATATAATCAATGCAAATGTTATATCATAGAATTTTAAAATTTACATTTTTTTTTGGTAAAGTGATAGAAGTCAAGTTGAATTATGTATATATTAAAATAAAAAGTTTAGAAAATATTAAGCCTCCCTTGAGAAAAATAAAAAATTGAGGAAAGGATATAAAGTATGAGGAAGCTATACTACCCACCCAAAATCTAATGGCATCATGGGCATGGTAATTACATACAAAAAGATAATACAAACTCCAATTCACATAAGAACAATTTTCAAAAAGTGATTACAAAAATATTCTTCAAACAAGAGTCTATATGAAATATTTAAAATTTTGATCCAATTATTTTTTATTAAAAGAAGCCAAAACTAGGGGGTTGACCCATAGTACAAACAACAAAGCATTAGCAATAGATTATCACTAACAAGAGATTATCAACAAACTAGAAGCAACCACCTTAACTTTCCTCTATCAAAAAAATTTAAGCCTAACATTATAACCACCAATATTAAACCAGAACCAACCAGAAAATCCATAATAAGTCATAATATCACGAGACCAAGTATGCCACACAGAACTAAAACTGCTAAAGTTTGTAAACATTAAACTATCTAAAAACATAAAAATTCTAATGTTGTCAAGGCTATCATCCAACCAAAAAAGCCACACCACAAAGACTAGCATCGGGCATTTTTATGACTGGTAGGTTGGGAAAGCATCATCCTTGCCCAATCTTTGGTTAGGAACTTTAAAATTTCCTTTTAATCCTCCTCCTTACTGACATTTCCCATAGTAGCCTTCTCCTGAAGAAAACTGAGAGTGGTTGCGGAGATATGCATCACTTTTAAAGAAACATGAGCAATCTCATTAAGCCTTTTCTCCACCCGAGTCAAGTCATTGCCAAAATCTTTCATCTTCGCATCAAAACCAGCAAGAATCTTCTTGACAACCTCAATTTCATCACCATCACCCTGTTTAGTGCTACATTTCCCAGCCATAATCATTTGCCCAAGGCCAAGGGTAAGGGAAGGTGAGAGAGCCCTAGATGAGGGTTTGGGAACAAGATTAGTAGAATTGTTAGGGCTCTCAGGGATGTAGGTCGATCTACTAACCTCAACCGAAGGGGCCTCCTTTTCAGTGGTTTCATCCTCCTCCTCTGAGAACTTAGTGTCTTCTAACTCGATGAAAGAGGACTCTTTCATATTTTTTCCCTTACTAAGGGTTTTTGAGGCAAGCCTACCAGAGCGACGGGGGGTGTTGACTTCGTCAATAATTTCCACATCTAAATCAATCTGTTGTTTGTTAAATTTTGTTTTTTAATATCCATAGCTTTCTCCATCTCAGAGGGGTTGGCTCTCTTCTTGTATTTTTATTTTCTGGTCTTGACCTCTGAAGAGGGGATGTGAGAGGGAGTCGGGCCAATTTTCAGGGTTGGGTGCTTAATTTTGACCTTTTTAGCATGCCCAGGGTTGGGAGTATCACTAGAAGAGGGTGGGGACTATGATGATGGGGCTTCCTAGATTGAAATGATACTTGGAAGACAAAGAGAAAGGTGGAATTTGTGCATATGGTAGATTAGGCCTTGGTGTAAGATGATATAGTTTTTACCCAAATGCTTAGCTTCAGCAATTTCCTTGACATTGGAGTCCATAGAATATAATAGGTAAAATATAATGGAAA
Source organism: Thuja plicata (assembly GCA_018584345.1). Lineage (NCBI taxonomy): Eukaryota > Viridiplantae > Streptophyta > Pinopsida > Cupressales > Cupressaceae > Thuja > Thuja plicata. Next base: position 2,563,472 of record MU227940.1, on the reverse strand, counting down.
TAAGATCCCTATTCCTAAGATGATTAAGGAATGGGAAGTGGTAGTAATGAAAAATCCATACCATCCTTCCAAAGAGAAGTGTTTCATAACAATAGTGCAAACCTAGTCCCACGGTTGTGGGAGCTTCTCACAGTTAAACCCTCCTCTACGTTTCACCAGCTTCTCATTACCACAAAAGAACTAGTTGAGGCCCATGGTTTTTGGGACTTTGCTAGTTTTTTTCACTTCCATTCGTTAGTAGAGAGAACAGTTGCCTAGGCTATAACCTCCTCATTGATATTGAAGGAGATACCACCCATAGTAACCCTTCTATCAACTCAGGAAGAAATGAACTACACCAACAGCCTTTCGTCGTGACCTGTCATGCTTTCAATAAATTTATCAATGCCACTCTTAGTGCAAACAAACTAGACCATAGGCATGTTAGACCTTAAGAAGCACACACAGAACTGAGGAAGGGGTGAATTATTTGTGCCACAATCTATTAAAACTTTATTCAACTTACAAAATTTAATCTCATATCTAAATGATAAACATGAAAGCAAGATCTCAACACAATAGAAACACAAAACACCAATATTTTGACATGGAAACCCTGTTAGGAGAAAAAATAGATTGGGGATGGAAACCACAAGATGAGTGCACTTAGTGATAAATAATGTACCTTGTTAGGAGTATTACAAATGGGGAATGCACATGCATTCAGACACACTGCCTAGAGCTCACTGCTCAAACAAAATTACAACAAGGCTTGGTAACTTTCAACACAATATAATTATAGATTAAGGAGGAATTATAGTCCAAACATATGAACTAACTGATAGCATATGTTAAAAAAAATAGTTCCAATGACGCGCATAGATCTCTGACTTATTTCAAATTCCACTCAAACCTCTTCATACAACATCATGTATATCTTTTGTCCACACATTTGTATATCTCTAGCACACTTCACAACATCAAATTATTACATTTACATATATAATTCATCAACTCTGCACAACTAGGTCATCCAGGGACCTAATTGCCAATAATAAATAAATCACAATTCAATCCTCAATGCAATTGATTGAATGTCGGCCAAGACATTGTAATGATCCATATCAACCACCTCGAACATGCTTAGATTCACCAATCACTCTCTAGACCTTCACAGCATGTTACATCATTAGGTCAGATGAGGCCAAATGAAGAACACCAACATGTTACATGAAAATCATGCAACCCGATCACGTCAGCCATTGCAAAGAAACAACACGATTAGAACACAATCAAGAAACATCAACAAGAAATGTTAAGTACCTCAGCAACCTTAGCATCAACATGAACTCAAGATATAAATCCATCTGTGCATTGTTCATTAGAAATAATATATGTAACCTCTGTTACTCAATAAATATAGCTTTCTAGTAACTAAATCATTATCCACGTGAGTTAAGGATACATATGTATGTTCCAAACTCACTACCAAGTTAGCAATAACTAACTCTTAAAAAATGATCCATACCGATCCAAAACTTAAACTTTGTCTCTTCGTGAACAACCAAAATACCAGTGTCTAATAAATCAATCATAACTCTCTCAAATCATCACTCTAACTACTGTGAACTATCATGTATCATCTATAGACATCTCTAAACATAACTATACAATCACAGCTATATATCTTCTATGTAGTATCTGTACCAAGCAATTCAATCTCACTAAACATACCATGAACATTGTCTTCAACAGTAGAAGTATGTTGATATCAATGACAAAACATTAATGCCAACATATATACATAATCTTAACAACATCTCAGCAATATCCAACAAGGCAATTTTTTTATGTCTTCATGCTTGTCTGGTTTTATCCACAGTCTATCTCCATGCACATTATCCAATGCCAAAGTAATAGAGAGAATGTTCTGATAAATGGAAATGTAAAGCTGAAAAATCTCAAAAAGAGGACAACTTGATAAAAACCCCACATTTGGCCGAGAATGAAATGTGTAATAAATGAAACTAGTTTTTCCTTTACTCCTCTTCATTTGATGGATACTTCACCCATGCAATATTATTTTCATTCATATGGAAATAAGGTAGAGTTAGCCTTTAAATTTCACATTGAATCCAAAAAAATATGCCACCCTCACCCAAAATAATTGTGGCAAGCTCTATTAATAGTACATTGTCAAGTCATCAATAAAGGATTATTGAGAGGAATGCCAAAGAAAACAATTTGGCACGTGACGAAGCTAATATTCGGCCACCGTGTAATGTTTTGAGGATAGACACAATGAGAGGGAATAAGATACCCACCACATGGACAACTATTCCCCATATAGATAGAGTGGAATGGTCCAAAATTTTAATTCAAATTTTGGTGGGCTCTCAGGATATTAATATTCCCCTTCTTCATATGAGAAATAAATAAACACAAAATAAGACTAAGTTTAGTGATCATCTTTAAGACCATTAATATTCATTTCCCTCTCAAGGATAACCTTGGTGGCCTTTGGAAGAGGATCAATAGTTTTCGTGCATCGTAAGTTGTCTAAAAATAGACCGAAACCCGCTATAGAATTAGTGAAAACATTCCCTTCTCTAAAAGAATGTTGCAGAGTAAAATTATCTAGGAAATTCAAGAGTTTATGAACATCCTTCAGTATAGCCTTAACCCTCCATCTAGCCTCCATCTTTCCACAGGTAGCATCCACAATAATTTTAGAGTCTCCTTCGATCTCCAGACTTTTTATGCCCATGACATTGGAAAATTTGAGTCCCTCACAAGAGGGCCATCCCTTTAGCTTGGTTGATAGTTTAATCTTTCAGCCTTCCAGCGTAAGCAGTAATTAATTGATCCTTGTGACTTCTTATAACACTACCTCCATCCTGCAATTCAAGTCTGATCGTGCCATCAAAGTTTAAGTTGAGTCATGGTGGCCTCGGAGCATTCCATTTAGTGTTCCTCCTTTTAACCTTCCTAGAATTATCGAAAACTCTAAACTTTGGAGGGAGTTTCCAAGAGTCAAAAATTAAATAGTTGGGGAAGGAGCAACATAAGGGATTTTCCATCTTGAAACTGAAATGTTTTCCATTAGGAGTTTAATGCATTTGAGAAAAATGTTGTTTGCAAAATATAGAGTCCCTGAAAATTTGGTCATTCCTTTCCTTCCAAATGCTCTAGAAAATGTGTGGGGGAATCTGCCTCCAAACTTCCTTGATAAGAGAATGCATTGATGGTGAAGGCTAGCTACTCGATGAACTTATGCATGTATTTTTGGGAAACCCATTGAAGATTAAATTTTTGCAATAACTTACACCAGATATATGAGGCAAATGGATAGTAGATAAATAGGTGTTGGATAGTCTCCTCATTCGTTTTATGGATATTACACATATTTGGTAGATGAAAGCCCCTTTTAGTTAAGTTATCTTGAGTCAGAACATTCCCATGTAGCACAACCCACCAAAATAAATTAATCTTGGGTAGGAGATGTTGATTCCAAACCCTTTTCCAGTAGTCAAGGTCGCTTCGATGCTTCAGTAACAAATCATAGGTTGGTTTAATAAACAAATTTCCTGACTGATTCTTGGTCCAGATAAAGCTATCATCTGGTGAAAACATATGAATTATAGTATTCTATAGGATTACCTGAAGATCAGCAACTATGGAAACAAGGTCCACATGATTTCTAAAATATTGTGTCAAACAATTCTAACTTATTTCTTGGTCTAAGTAACCAACCAACATACCATCGAATTGATATTTGAAGTTATCCTTCAGTTGATTAAAATAACCATCTACAAGGGGCTTATCATTGATCAAGGTGTTGGAATAATGTTATATTTGTCATCAATGAAAACACTTATTCGATTCTGAATGCTTACCGAGCTCATCACTCAGTCCACAGCTTATACCGAGCATTCAGTAATCACCTTGGAAAGCTCAGCGGTTAAACAGTTCAAACCGAGCAGAACAGTGGTCACTGAGCATATGAACAGTTCAGCAGTGTTTACCAAGAAGAGCAACATGTACCGAGCAGACGGTAGTCACCGAGCTTCATCGTAACTACCAAGCCATCAGTTGAAGCCAACCGAGAAGTCAGTTTCCACCGAGTCACCAGCGGTTACCGAGTGACATATATCTACCGAGTCACCAACGGCTACCGAGTTCCAAGCTACACTTTGGGACTAGTATGGACCGAGCTTCTACTCTTACTGAGAGCATGACAATGCCGAGTATTGTAGTGGATGCCGAGTATCAGAAGATCACCGAGCCAGCTTGAGGAACCCGAGCTTCTACCGACTCAGTAA
>MU227940.1:2495171-2528405 GCA_018584345.1 Thuja plicata | reverse complement strand
TACACACATATACACACATGTGCATATAGATGAGTATGTATATACACATGTGTGTATATATACATACATGTATATATACTATATATATACATGTATGTATATATACACATAAGAGTATATACACACATGTGTGTATATATATACACACATATACATATGTGTGTATATACACTCATATGTATATATACATACATGTATATATACACATGTGTATATACACAGATTTATATATACATTCTGATAGCAATATAATATTAACACAAAAATGGGAATGAATTTTCCTTCACAAAATAATACTCTCAATTCCAATTCCAATTTTCAAATCCAATTCCTAGTCCTGAGGCGGAATTGTGGAATGCTCAAAAAGGCCCAAAATTAGAATTCGCATAACCCTATTCCAATTTTGTATTTTGGAACCAAACAGAAAATTGAACATTTTGGGAATTCAGAAATGCCAATTCCCGTTCAATTCCCATTCCACCCCTCAACCAAATGGGCCCTAATGGGAGGCCAAGCATACGAACCCAAATAAGGGTCACTCTACTAAGCTCAGCAGCTGGGTCAAAATCGGGCTTCCATTTGGAGAGTTCAAAAAATTTATTACCGTAAGTCCAAGACCTAGAGAGGACAAAGATCAAATCCTCTTCTGCTGAAAACTTGAAACAGAAGACCCCACTCGATATAGCAGAAATATCAACATTGCCCTTCAATTTCCATCTTGAAGTGGCCCACTGTTGGACCATGTCATTGGACAGTAGGAAGGATAAAACTGTACCAATCAAAATAAGATGCATAGAGGACACAATCTGGTCCATGAGAGCATCAGGGATGCTAATTTCTATACCTTCCTCTATCTTGACAAAGCCCACAAGCTTGGATTCAAGAGCAGTACTCTTGGGATTAGTTAGGGCCCCCTTCCAGCCATTTTTGACAGCACCATTGCCCACATTCATTCCAAAATCATTTCTACTGTTTGTCAATGAACATGGAGAGGTTTCACTGCAAAAAATGTTGTTCTTTCCTTCCTTTTCCACATAGTTCACAGTCGGGGGAATCTGTGTTGATCACCAGAACCGATAGGCACATCGGGGGGTTCGGCTGTGGGGAGGAAGATTCCTCCCCAAAAATGAAAGCCATGGATGTGAAAATTCAAAATTGAAAACAAGCGGGAATTTGTAGAGCGCGAGTGAGTTAAGATATCCTTCTCCAATTGTTAACTCCTAAATAGAAGGTTTTTTCCACCTTTTCTAAAAGTTATAATATTTTCCTTTCTGATTTTATTTTTGATTTATTATAAGTGGCTAGTGAATTGGGAGGGTGAGGCTAATTTATCCATATTTATTATTAAAGCAATATAGTCATAATATCTTCCTAATTTTATTTCTAATTTATTTCACATGGCATCTAACTTGTCATATTATCCCTTTAGGACACGATGACATCTTCTACTTAGTTGGAGTTAACAATCCTTTTTGTCATTCCATCATCAAAGGAAGTCACTTTCTCAAGTTGTTCTTCTAAAAGTTACCAAGTTGTCCCTTGGTTGCATGTTTTTTCTTTGTCATAAATTACTCCATTTATATTTATAGAAGTAACAACTATCCAAGATTATATTTAATCAAGTTGATTATTCACATGATAATTGTGATAGTTTTCCATTCTCACATTTGACATCAAGAAACTAAAATTTTATTTGATTCATTTGTAGTCATAATGTATATTGGCATTTTTTTGTGTCGACAGAGGCTCTCGTGGGTAGAGGGAATAGTTGAAAATACTCCCTCAATAGGTAAATCTTGGGGAATATTTTTCTCTTTTTAAGAAAGAACATAAAAAAGGAAGTTGAGAGGCAACGACGTCACGAAAGGAGGCCCTTAAATATGAAGAGTGATGCAATTGAGGAAAATGACTATGGAAAGCCATGTTATAATGAGAAAGTGAAGTAGAAAGCTACAAAAAGTACGAAATGTTTCTATAGTAGAATATTATTTATGTAAGTATGTTATTATCAAATATCATAAGTTAATAATATTTATTATTTTTTATTAATTAAATATTTATATTGTACATGGGTTTTGTGAGTATGATTATATAGTTTACTAAATAAGATTGTTGTTTAGGGAACCTTCACTATAGATTTTAACAAATGGTATTAGAGTCATTTGATTGCTAAGTATACAAAGAGAATGGGTGGAGAGCCAGATGTTTATTTCATTGGAATATTATGAAGAGCTACAAAATAATTGTTGCGAGTGTGGGAGAGTTTCTTTTAACTATAAAGAGATATGTGTGAGAAAGAAACGGTGTTAATGAGGAACTATCATGTATAGAAATATGTTAGTTATCCTCCAATAAAGGGAGTGGTGATTTGAAGTTGTGCTAATATCCTCCAGTAAAGGTAGTGGTGATTTGAAGTTGTGCTAATATCCTCCACTGTGTAGAAATTGGGTAAGGGGAGCTAGTTGTATCGTTGTTGGGTAGAGAGAATATGTTGGTTATTTAAATAACCAATTATGTGATGTGAAAGGGTATAAGAGGATTTTGTCTCAAAATTTATGTTCTTAAGATTGTGGGTGTAAAAAATAATAATTAAACCAATATAAAAATAGTCAAATCGTGTTCTAAAGTTCACACGCGATTAATCACAATAATTCAAATTTTAAAAAAAAAACAAGATAATATTACCAAAAATTATTACTGCAAATGGATAGCTTGTGATTGCTCAAGTATTTTCTTTAAAGAAACTTGTCGTGCATGCACTTATCTAAAAGTAGTTGATTATTTACTTGGGATAACACACTAATTTATAATTTTTTGGTATGGAGGATGGATGACCGAGAATTGAGGATGAGATATATGATGGATACTAAATGGAAATAGTTTCCTAAGAACAAGAATAAAATGAAGGGTTTGAACCTAATTTATTTAAGATGATTCGTTAAGATTTTGTTTATTAAAAATGGTAGTGGGAGGGAAATGCATTTATTTTTGGAAATGGAGGGAATATAGATAAATTAACTAATTAAACATGTATTTTTAATTTAATTATTCACATGAGGTATAATTTGATGCAGGAGCATCTTGGGTCCTTGGCAATCCTGCTCAACCAAAAAGATGTTTTCTTTTTTTCTTTAGTTTGTTTGGAGGTTGCTCGGTGAAGTACTCGGTAATCGTTGTTGCTCGGTTACTTGCTCTATCTTACTTTACAGACGTGTCTCGGTGTATATTGGCTACTCGGTTGCTTCTTGCACCGAGTTGGTTTATGATGCTCGGTTACGTTCTTACCGAGTTAATTATTGTTGCTTGGTTGATCTTCACCGAGCTGTTTATCCTAGTCTAGCCGACTTCTGCATTTAATTTTCGTGGCATAATTTATGTGGGGTCTCTCATTGGGATGTATGTGGACCTAAATTTGGGTCTCTCTTAGGGATTTGAGTGCTGACCTCTTTGGTGGACTCTTGTATATATTTGTTTCTGTGTTCTTAGTTTAGGTAGCAGTTCTTGAAGGATAGTAGATTTCTGGATAGAAGAATAAGTGTTAAGATATTCGTTGGCAGGTCTGTGACCTTGCATGTATGAAGATCATTTTGTAATTCATTTGAATGTATATGGCCGAAACTAGGAACGCCTTACAGCCCGACATGTAATGAGTTTGATAAATTAATGAAAAGTTTCTGCTATTTCTTCTCTCCTTCTTGTGTTGTTGTTTCCGTATTGTTGTATCTGCAAGTTGGTTTGGTAGCTGGGAGTGTCTTTGGCCCCATTGCCTACCTACCTTGCGTCAGGTGGTATCAGAGCGAAGGTGAGATATAGGTTCCTTCTTGTAAGCCCTAACCCTAGTTGGTTGATATTGTTATGGGGTAGCAGATTGCGATCTTACCTATAATTGCATAGGGTTTCAAGATGGTCGTGGGAGAGGAAATACAGATCCAAGTCTAGCTGATATGCTAAGATAGATGGTTTCTAGATTGGAAGTTGTTGAGACAGCCCAGCGCAGAGGAAGACATCTTGAAGATGTTAGTGATGATGAATTGGAGGAAGTGCAAGGCGAAGCTGCACCTGCACCTGTTATGGATCAGGAAGAAGAGAGATTCTTGCAAGCTTTGAAAAGTTTGAAATCCACACCCCAATTTAATCCTCCTAAGTATAGTGGAAAATTGGATTCTGATGAATTGATAGATTGGATAACTAAGATGGAAAAGTACTTTGAGTATGAAAATGTATTAGAGGAGAAGGTGAAGATAGCAAGCACAAAACTAAAAGGTCATGCATCCTTATGGTGGGAGCATCTGCAATTGGATCGGAAGAAGAAAGGTAAAGACAAGATCAAGGTATGGGATAAGATGATAAACAAATTGAAAGGAAAATTTCTACCTTGTAATTACCAGATTAACCTAATTTGGTGAATGCCAATTTTGAAGCAAAAAGATAGCTTGGTAAAAGACTATACTGAAGAATTCTACAGATTAGACATCAGATATGGACATGTGGAAGATGAGGTGGAAAGAATAGCAAGATATCTGAATGGATTGAGGAGTTCCATACAAGATGAGATCATCTTGGTAAAGATGGAGAGTATTGAAGAGGCATATCAGTTTTCCCTAAAAGCTGAGGAGAAATTGAAAAAAAGATATGAGCAAAGACAAAGAGGAAGAGGTGGTAGATTCCCTAGAGGGAGAGGTAGATCTCATGGTGAAAATAGTAGATCTGAACCATACAAGTCAATTTTGAACACATCTCAAGATAAAGGGAAGACTGAATGGAAAGGTGGAAATTCATACCGAGGAAGAGGAAATTACTCCCAAGGTGGTTATAGTAGAAGAGGGTTCCAAGGAAATTGTTACAATTGTGGTGAAGAAGGAAATCGATATTTTGAATGTACACATGCAAGCAAGAAAGTTGGTAGCAGCAGAAATGCTTTGGTGCAAGAGGAGTCACCAAATGAACCTGAAAAGGAAGGAAATCTCATGATCAAAAGGATATTATGGAGTGAGAAAGATAAGCAAGATCTTGTCAGAAAAATTTTGTTCAAAACCAGATGTAGAGTTACAGACAAAGTTTGGAAGGTAATTATTGATAGTGGAAGCTCGGAAAATCTAGCATCTGAGTAAATGGTCACAAAGTTGTAGTTGGAAAGGATGAAACACCTGAAGCCCTATCAGATCTCATAGATCAAGGATGAGCAGACATTAATGGTGAGTGAACAATGTTTTGTGAATCTAAAAAATTGGAAAGTATTATGATAAGGTATTGTGTGATATTATGCCAATGGATTGTTGTCATATTTTGTTGGGTAGACCTTGGCAGTATGATAGACATGCTATACATGATGGAAGAGTGAATAGATATACTATTTGGGTTGATGGTAAGAAAAAAAATTTGTTACCTTTGGTTGAAGAATCTGTTGGTGAGATATGTACATCTATGAAATTTTGTTTGATGGAAGGCAGATAGTTTGTTAAGGATTTGAAAAGAAATGATATTTGTTATGCATTGATTCCTAGCAAACCAAGCAAGAATACAGAAGATGAAATTACTGCAGAAGTTGAAAAGTTACTTACTGAGTACAAGGAGATAATTTTAGATAATGTACCTGATGGTTTTCTACCAATGAGAGATATCAAACATTGTATGGATCTAATTCCTAGAGCTAGTTTACCGAACAAGGCACCACATTAGTTAACACCGACTGAGAATGAAGAGCTTAACTGACAAGTTCATGAATTATTGAACAAGGGTTTGATCAGAGAAAGTTTGAGTCCATGTGCAGTATCAGTTGTATTGGCACCTAAGAAGAATGGAGAATGGTGAATGTGTACTGATTCAAGAGAAATCAACAAGATCATAGTAAAGTATAGGTTTCTTATACCGAGAATGGATGATATAATGGATTGTTTGAGTGGAGCAAGATATTTTACCAAAATTGATTTGAAGAGTGGGTATCATCAGATCAAAATTAGAGAAGTTGATGAATGGAAGAATGCTTTCAAGATGAAAGAAGGTTTGTATGAGTAGTTTGTTATGCCTTTTGGTTTAACTAATGCACTAAGTACATTTATGAGGTTAATAAATGAAGTTTTGAAGAAATTATTGAATAAATGTGTGATTTTATACTTGGATGATATTCTGATATTCAGTAAGACTAGAGAAGAACATTTGATGCATATAAGACAAGTATTGCAGAGATTAAAGGAAGAAAAGTTGTTGATAAATCTGAAAAAGTGTTCCGTCATGAAATAAGAACTTATGTTTTTAGGTTTTGTGATTTCAGTTAATGGTGATGGATCCTGAGAAGGTTGAAGCTATACTTAGTTGGCCTACACCTAAGAATGTCAATGAGGTAAGATAATTTCATGGATTGGTAAGTTTTTACATAAATTTTATTAGAAATTTCAGTTCTATTTGTAATGTTATGACTAAGACAATGAGAGGAGATAAAAGATAATTCAAATGGACACATGGAGCTTATAAGAGTTTTAAGACTTTGACGCTGAAGGTTGCTGAATTACCTGTGCTAGCCTTACCTGATTTCAATAAGGTATTTCAATCTGAATGTGATGCAAGTGGAAGTGCAATTAGAGATGTGTTGACTCAAGAAGCTATGAAGAAATGGAGACATTACTTGATGCCGAGTGAATTTGTGTTGTATACCGATCATAAGGCTTTACAATATTTGGCTAGTTAGAATAATTTGAATCAGAGACATATGAAATGGGTAGAGTATTTATAGAGTTTCACATTTGTGATTAAGCATAAAAGTGGAGTTTCTAACCGAGTCGCTGATGCACTGAGTAGAAGAAGATCTTTGTTAGCAGAAATAAGAATTGAAGTTCTTGGTTTTGATGATATGAATCATTTGTATGAAAATGATCATGATTTTTCTGAGCAGTGAAGAGTGTGCAGGGCACCTATTCCAAATCAATCAATTAAGTATGAACACTATTTAATTTAGGAAGATATGGTGTTCAAAGGTATTCAGTTGTGCATACCTAAAGGATCAATGAGAACTAATCTGATAAAGGAGAAACATGGTAGTGGTTTGGCTGGACATTTTGGTATTGATAAGACATTGAGTTTTCATAAGAAAATATATTTTTGGCCTCATTTGTATAAGGATGTTTAGAAATTTGTGAAAATTTGTGGATTTTGTCAAGTTGCAAAAGGAATGAGTCATAATATTGGTTTGTACACATCGATTACTGTTCCTGAGAAACCTTGGAGTGATATCAACATGGATTTTGTTCTTGGCTTACCAAGGACAGCAAGAGGTAATGATTCCATATTTGTTGTTGTGGATAGATTTTCAAAGATGACACATTTCATACCATGTAAGAAAACATCAGATGTAGTACATATAGCAAATCTTTTCTTTAAGGAGATTTTCATATTCCATGGATTACGGAAGAGTATTATCTCTGACGGAGACAGTAAGTTTGCTAGCTACTTTTGGAAAACACTTTGGAAGAAGTTGGACACTAAGTTGAAGTATAGTTCTACATTTCATCCATGGACTGATGGACAAACAGAGGTTGTAAACCAAAGTTTGGGTAATTTTTTGTGATGTTTAGTTGGAGACACACCGAGTAATTGGGATTTGATGTTGGCACAAGTAGACTTTGCATACAACAGTTCAATAAACACAAGTATTGGAAAGACAGCTTTTGAGATTGTTCATGGAACACAACTGAGAGGTATATCAGACTGGTATATCAGACTTGAGAGACATTGTTGGAGAAGAGAAAAGGAATGTTGAAGCAGAAAAGTTTGCTAATTTTATGAATACATTGCATGAGGATGTAAAATAGAAGTTGGAGAAAAGTAATCAGAAATATAAAGATAGTGCAGATAGATCAAGGAGACATAAAAATTTTGAAGTTGGTGATGCAGTAATGGTTCATTTGAAGAAAGGCAGATTTCCTATTGGAACTTATGGTAAGTTGAAGATGAAGAAATTTGGTCCTTTCAAAATACTGAGAAGATTTGACAGTGGAAATGCTTATGAAGTGGAATTACCTGATGAAATGGATATATCACCCATATTCACAATTTCATACTTGTATGAATATCATGAACCTGATGAATAAGTGATAGTACCGAGTGATTATCCTAAGAAATAGATAGAGGAAGTTGAACAGATTTTGAAACAGAGAGTTGGCATCAGCACAAGAGGAAAGGAATATATGGAGTATTTGATAAAATGGAAGAACAAACTGATTGAGGACTCATCTTGGATTTCTCAATCTCAGTTGGATTCATTTCAGGTTGGACCTGATACATGATTTAAGGAATCATTTCTTTTAACCCCAGGTGTCTGATGCAGGAGCATCTTGGGTCCTTGGCAATCCTGCTCAACCAAAAAGATGTTTGCTTTTGTTCTTTAGTTTGTTTGGAGGCTGATCGGTGAAGTACTCAGTAATCATTGTTTCTCGGTTACTTTCTCTGTCTTACTTTACCAATGGGTCTCGATGAATGTTGGCTTCTTGGTTTCTTCTTTCACCGAGTTGGTTTCTGATGCTCGGTTACATTCTTACCGAGTTGATTGTTTTCGCTCGGTTGATCTTCATCGAGTTGTTTATCCTGGTCTGGCTGACTTCTGCATTTAATTTCTATGGAAAAAATTTATGTGGGGTCTCTCATTGGGATCCGTGTGGACCTAAATGTAGATCTCTCTTAGGGATTTTAGTGTCGACCTCTTTGGTGGACTCTTGTATATATTTGTTTCTCTGTTCTTAGTTTAGGTAGCAGTTCTTGGAGGATAGTAGATTTCTGGATAGAAGAATAAGTGTTAAGATATTCGTTGGCAGGTCTATGACCTCGCATGTATGAAGATCATTCTATAATTCATTTGAATGTATATGGCTGAAATCAGAAGGCCTTATAGCCTGGCATGTAATGAGTTTGATAAATTAATGAAAAGTTTATGTTGTTTCTTCTCTCCTTCTTGTGTTGTTGCTTTTGCATTGTTGTATCTGCATGCTGGTTTGGTAGTTGGGAGTGCCTTTGGCCCCATTGCCTACCTACCTTGCATCATAAATTGATGTAATTAAATAATAAGATAATTTAATTAGAAGGGATATTATGTTAAATTAATAACTAATATATATTTATTTAGTTTGGTGATGAGCTTGATTAATTAAATAATTGTATTATTTAATTATTTAATGATGGTGAAATGTTAGTATAAAAATAATGTTAGGATGATTTTATATTTCTACATTTTATTTTTATTTGAAGTTTTATTGTGATTAAGAGGAGTAATAGCATTTTAAAGAAAAGATAATAAAAAATATCATGGTGGGATATACATGGTGAAAACTAATGCTTGAGATTTTTTACTTAGGGCTTTATTTAATTAACTAATTTATTGGGTTGGATTGATTGATTATGTTTTAAATGTAAGATACCCCAAGAATTTAAGGATGAATATTGGATGATGGAGAGATGCCACATTCAAAGGGAATGTAGGTACAAAGAATGTGGATGGGATCTCAAAATGAGAAATAAGATTTTAAAAAAGAGGGTTGGAAAAGATGGAAAGAGATAGGAAGGTTGAAGAAATTGGAGAGTAAGGGTAAGAATAGGTGATAGTCACCTTGGTTGGTTGTTTAGAGAAAGTTTGTGGGAGTTGTAGATAGTTGAATTCCAGTGATTTTGAAGAAATTTCTAAATGTGTTGATCAATCTAAAAAATGATATAGAATATTACTATACACCAAGGTACGAGAAACCCTAATGATATTTTATCATGTGTGAAGGATTGATATATACATACATGTAAAAATATGAAATATAAAGACACCCCAATAAACATATTGTCAAAGCATAACATGATATAGTGGACCATGTTGACCTTAGAAAAAATGTTGTGGTTTGAAAATGAAAACACATAAAAGCTCTCAAGAAATTATAAACAAACAACATTAAACACATAAAGATTTATCTCTCATCAAGTTGTAAATGAAGTAATCATTTATGGTGATAGTAAGTAGTGATGTTAGTTTTTAAGGGTGATATATCCCATGAGATTATAGGTATAAATTTGAAAAAGGATTTCATTATAGTATCCCCATCAAATTATTTTACTAGTTTACAAGTTGGTAATACAAATATTTAACCTAAAACTAGCAAAATCTAAAGTTTCCCTTTTAAAATCCTAATATTTAAATGTGTTAGGGAACCCAGTGACACAGTGAATTATCTTCTTTTTGATCTTCACAGGATGTTCCAACCATAGGTGCATGTCGTGGACATGGCTAAGAACATATATCATCCATTTTGTCTGGAAATCCCTCGACATGTGCATGATGTGTTTCAAACCCTTGGTTTTGAAGTGCTTATGCTCGGGCTTCAGACTCCCATTTATACATAATTCATCATATGCCTTATTCATCTCAATGGTTCCAAGCTCCTATATGTTGCAGTGATAGAAGCTTCGGATGTTGTTAACCAGTAACACTTTCAGAGGAATTAGGGAATGAGCTCCCATCGGGTCTATCTCCTCTGCAATTGTCGGACGAATCTTAAACACTGGAGGATCAAAAATTGTGTTCCTTACCAACATCTCATAACCTTTCTTGACCTTGCTACTGGAAGTGGATACCATATTTGTTTGGACGAAAATGATCAAACTTCGCTTTCAATCACAAATTTGCACTAAATCACTAAGGGATCTGAATTGATTTGTAAACTGAAAACTTTGGAACAATAATCTTTACAATCCTTCATTTATAAGAGATTTTCAACCATTAGAGTATTTCATTAAATTCTTCATACATAGTAGCTGGCATGACTCAGGTGTTTCTCCAAGATTCACTCAGAATCTCGGGTGAAATTAACTTTCCAATTTTCAATATTGCCCAACTCAGCTTGGTTGAGCTAGAGTAGCTCAGGTGTAACTATCATTCTAACTCGGGTAGAACTATGATATGTCCTTGTGCATCAATGTGCAGATTTGGACTTGCTAGCTTATCTAGAACTGATGTATGATGACTTGTATTGCACAGTTACAGTCATCTCCTTACATTCTTATTATGTAATAGTAGATCCACCCAGCTCACTATTTAGGGTGTCATTAGATCCTTCATTTCTTTGATCTAAATTATCTGCGGATTTCCTTACCCATTTCTTTCTCATCTGGGTTCTAATTTTTGAGACTTTGGCTTTTCCATTCTCAAAACCAGTATCAACTTTTTCTCTGTTCATACAGTTCTTTCTTAGATGACCGAGTTGCTTGCACACATAACATCTCTTAGTAGGATCCCTTTTTCTAAAGTGATTCTTCATACAATTTGCACCAATGTGTCCATATTCACCACAATGACAACATCTATACTATGTGTTGTAAACCCAACCAAACATTGCCTTGGCTAATTGTTCAGCAAGATTCCAATTCTGAGTTCTACACTCGAAAGATCTATGACCTTGTTTGTTGTACTTGTCACATTTTCCTTCAAACTTAGGTTTCTCTTTGCATTCACTTGCTCTATGTCCATGTTTGTTACAATTGTAGCATTTACCATTAAATTTTGACTTTCCATTGCTCCAACATTTATTTGATGTATGCCCTAACTTACCACAATGATTGCATGTAGGCTTGTTGTTCCTTTGAGCTCCTTACTGGAGGATTCACCTTGTTCACTATAGCCTAATCTAGTCTGTCTATGATGTTTGAATTCTATTACCTGATCCATGCTAGTTTGTGAATTCATCATACTTTCATTTGTTTGTTTTTCAGTATTGATATCATTCTGAAGTCTTTCATTTTCTGTTCTTAGATTGACAACTTCTTGTCTTGCATTGTTGATTTGACTTACCAAATCAGTTTGCTGAAGTGACAAGTGTTGGATTTCATTTTTTTTTCTTCTAATCTTGTACTCAATAGTCTTTTATATTCTTGTGCTATATTTATGTCATCTTTTGCTTTGTTCTTTAGTTCCATGACTTCACATATTCTGATTGAGTGAATTTCATGTTCTCTTTTCAACTTTCAGACTTCTTCATGTAAAGTGAGATTCTTTGTAAGTAAGTCTTCAATGGCTACATCAACTTCTTCATAACTTTTGTCCTTGCAAAAGTCTTCAATTCTTTCTTCTATATAGTTCTTGTCATTCATCTGCACTGCTAATTATTTTCTTCTTTTCAGGGAAAGAGAGAGTTGCTCCTTAAGTTTTATGATCTAATCCATGGCCACTTTAAGATCTATCTTTTCATTCTCGATGGTTTTCTCCAGTATGTATGTTTCCATAGCCTCTAATATTTTCTCAAGCTATTAAACTTTTGATAAGAGAACCACTACTCTAATACCAATTGTTGGAAATATATGATGTGCCTAGTGACTAAGAGGGGGGGGGGGGGGAATCAGGAACCAATANGGGGGGGGGGGGTGAATCAGGAACCAATAAAACTTAATCCTTTTAATCCACAATTAGATTAACTTATTTGTTTGCATGCATAGAAATTGAAAGTAAATAATCATACACAACACATAACACAATATTTGGTTACCCAGAAACCTTCCAAAAGAAAGTAAAACTGGGGTGGGGATGATACCCACAAGATTTAGTACTGTAGTATAAATTTAGCCTGTTAGAGATTACAATGACCACTTTTGATGGTCTTCCCTCTTAGGATCATAGAAAGGATTGTTAGGTCCACCTTGTTAAAGGATTTTGTTGATCCACCTGTAAGAATGGACCAGTTGATGATCTGCTCTGTGCAACTATGATTGTTGAATAATATCCTTCTAAATATAACTGATCACTTGAATGTGATAGATGAGACTCTGTTGTCCTAAATACTTCTGCTCTTAATCAAACTGCCATTCGCATGTCTTTACACTTATGCATACATTTCATACATATACACCATACATACTACCATTTGGATAAAACAAACTATCTTACATATATATATTTATCCAAACAAATAACTCTGCAAGTCAGATTGCAATAAACAAAATGATATTTAACAATATATGTAAGGTCAACTTCAAACTATCACTCAGGGTTAGAAGTCTACTCAGGTGATAAAATGTCACTCGGGCGATACTGCAAATCACTCGGGTCATACTGATTACTTGGGTGATATTGGTCACTCGGACAATGCTGATCACTTAGGAAACACTGATCACTCAAAACTTTGCATAATGCTTGTTGGCTCGGTCGACACTAGATGAGTAAGTGTTTTAACACTAATTAACAATATGTCTTTCCATAAGGTCTACACATCCCATGCTACTACATCTTCCTCTGTAGGCCAATTAAAGATTTTAATGCTTTCTAGTTGTTCATTTCCCATCTATCATCTGTTATGCTCTTGACATCTGTCACAAACTTGTTGAAATCTATCTCGACCTTAAATGCCTCATCCAAGGTTCTATTAAAACTTTCCAAATCTAATTCATTGTTGTCAGCAGTAAATGCCTCTTTACTAGGCAGTAATGAATCAAAATCATTTCTCCATATCTCCACTACTTTTATTTGATTGTCCTCTGACCTTATTTAAGGAATAAAATTGTTGTAATCAGATCCAAACATGTTTAATATGGCCTCTATTTGATTTTTCTTGCCCTTGAAGAAAGACAAGGTTTCCCCAATTTGCTTTATTTCATCACCCACTTGCGTTACAACTTCTTGTAGGTCTGCCCTAAGTGGCTGCAGGGCTACTAATCTCTTAAATAAATTGGTCCTAACTGATCAAGTCCCAAAGTAAGGGTTCAATATTGAAACCAAACTGGTTACCTCAATTTGTAGGCTGGGAAACTTGTTGTAGGCTCCATGCACTAAGTCAGCTTTATCTTTTAAAATATTAATTTTATGCTGAAAAATATTCAAAAAGGCTTCTAAAGCCACATTATTCTTCTCTGTATCTTTCTGATATGTTTCCTTCTGAGCATCCCCTGCATCCTCTGTTAGTACATTTATCAATGATGGATTCTAGTTTTGGGGAGCTAGAGTCCACATAGCTAGGGTTTGAGATTGTGCATTATAACCACACCCTTTAATCATCTGTCCCACTTGTGTCTCTATTGAAATTTGATATCTGGCTGCCTTCTGATTTGATCAATGATGAAGGCTGAAGTCAGGTCCCATCCCTCTACTAGTAACATGCCACTAGACCTCACTAATTGTCTAGCTTCATCAGGGGTCATGTTCTCAGATTCTGGATCATATTCTTGGAGAGCTTGCAAAGCTTCACTTTTTATTGCTTCTCCTCCCTCCAATTTCACATGTGCCCCCACTTTCTTTTTCTTGGCCCAGCTAAGAAAATCCTTGAATTCCTTAGTTTTTATGAATTCATCATCCTTCAAGAATTCTTCTTGTTGCAATTCCCTTTCATCTTGACATAATAAGAGAGACATCTCAACATTGTTAGTTGTGTCTTCTCTTTTATTCTTGCCTTCTCTTATGACCTTTCTCAATTGATGACCATATGCTCTTGTCCCAGTGAATAGTGCACTCACTTTGTCCTTTTTCCTCTTTTGTGTCTTGACAACAGAAGGCTCCCCTGTTTCTACCTTTTTCTTTTTCTTTGGACGTTCAACAACTACCTCAGCCTCATGTCCTTGTGTTAAGTCAATTATGTTTTCTTCATTCTAAGGTGACTGATCCATTGGTGGTGGGATGTGTACTGAGTAACTACTATCACTATATTATGAGGAAGACTATTTATTAGGACCTTTGTCCTTATCTTCAATTTCTTCTTTAAGCTGACTACATAGTGTCCCATAGGACTCAATCATCTTATCTAATCTCTGTAAATAAGGCAAAGCAGGGAAATAACCTCTAAATAGGATCCATTTCTTCTTAAGTTTTTTCTCTAAATCCATTAACTCTTGGTACTTTGTTGACCTAGCTAAAATTTCATCCTCTTCAAGGATGTTCCTGATAAGATCCTCTTCTTCACACTGCTCATGCACCTTAGTATTAGGGATAGTGGGTTTTAGGAGTCTCTTTGCACTAGATATAAATCCCTCTGTATCCACATATCTATATAAGGATACATTTATCCTAAAGTGGCTTAACCATCTACTCACTGAATCATAAGCCTTCTTACCAATTGTGAAGTCAAAAACAATGAACTTGCCTAGGTGTGAATGTCCCTTTTCTATGTAGATCCAAATGCTCCATATCAGTCAGCATTAGCTTCCATATAAACTCCATGACAATAATCCTCGGTGGTACTCTGTATGGTAAGATGTGTGGTGGTCGGGAGCAACCATAAACTCTAATCAGAGTGAAATTCTGATGATAATAGAAATCTCCCCAGTTGTGATCTCCATTCCATTTATCCACAAACTTGTAGGGACTCAAAAGTTGTAATACTTTGATTGGTAGCCTAGTCATGTTAACTCCTAAATTGCTCAATAGGGTATATACTACCCAGTTCTGGAAAGCACAAAACTCATTCTCCCTGGACGTGTAATTCCATACCCTCAACCAAAGTTGTGTAGGGTTGGCTTGGCATGATAAAATATTTTAGGCATCAGATTGGGCTGGTCCATGATATTAAAATTGTAGAACAAAATTAAATGCATGAGCAAAGAATACTGTAGGAATTTAGGGCTTCCTTCCTTCTTTTGAATATTCATGAACCCTTGATGCATTCTATCAATTACATATTGAATGTAATCATAATTCATGCTGACTTAGGGACTTTGCAAGTCCAGAATTATCATTAGCATATCAGAGGATACTCTCTCTCTTCCACTATCAACCCCTAAAACTCTACACAGGGAATAGGAAATGTACTTCATGTAGAATGCCAAGTCCTTGTAGAAATAGGGTGCATTATCACTAGGAATAGGTGCTATATAGTTCCTAGTTCCTTTCAACACATGGGCTTGAATCAATTTGGCTACAATACCGACCTCCCTAGTATATCTAGTAGCTAAGGATTTCAGGTTGATTTCTGTTGTACAAGGGTTATATATATTAAATGCTTTCATAAATGATGCCCTATCAAGAGTTACAAGGATTGTGCCATAATCCTTCTTAATTGTCTTTTAAATTGTATCATACCTACTAGCTAATTCCAATAAAAAATCCACATCCACAAACACATGAGGAACTATTAATTTTTCTAACCCTGACGTCCAAGGGTTTGACACAGGCACAAGACCCTCACTATTCTTATGGAAGAAGTTAAACAAATAATATCCTAAACAGTTAGGTGTCTTTGCATCTCTAATGTAAGCCATATTGTCACCAAGGTACTTGTCATTTACCTTCTTTCCCTGATTGGATCATGGAAGGAGAGCTATGAATTCCTCTGAGTAGTTTATCTTTCCCTTTAGATCATCGTCACCATCTCCACTCTTCTCACTAGTTGAGGCAACACTCAATGCTTTTCTCATCTTGTCTGTTCTAAATTATAACACTACTGATCAAATCTCTTTCCTCACTCTAAAAGTATGGATAACTCTGTTCTCTTGAAAACACTGATCACTTATGCAAATTTCACTCTGAAAACTGAAAATCTTGGTAAAATGAAATGATCAATGGTAATGCCTACTTATTCAGAGAATTCAATGCACAAATCTTACTTTGAAATCATGAATTTGCAATTCAGTCACTTTTGTCATTACTTCTATGTGCTGTGATATCAATTTATCCTCCTAGCCATGGCACTTGAAATGACAAGTGATCAATTTTGAATGAGTTCTTTTTCAACTAAAACCTTATTATATTCGAAATAAGATCAAGATTTGATATGATTGGCTCATTTATCACAACTCAACAACTCTTTAAACATGTTGTCATAATCCTTATGTTCTGATTGGCTGATGGTTGTACAACATGGTGCGAAAGAAAACCTTATACTTTACCTTTCTCTTACTCTGGTTTCCTTCAGCAACTATGTGACTGTATGATCTCCTTGTTGCTGAGAATTATCTTTAACTCCGGTTCTATTTTGAGACTTAACGATCACCACACGATCAACATCTTGATCAACGTTCATCTTTTAATCACTAAAAGAATTCACTTAACTCATGTTTCCTTTTGAGACTCCGTGACTAAGGCTTCAAATAACTCTTGCTTAAACCTTTAGTTCATATAGAGACTACGCGACTATGCAGAATCAAAGTCACTTTAAGATTTCACTAACACTGAGTTTCTTTAGAGATTACATGACCATCGCTAGATCTCCTTTCAATCAGACAGTTTGCGTGAAATCTCACATCCATTTTGTACTTTCTTCTTTTGATCTAAGACTTTGCAACTACCTTTAGATCAGCTTTTATCCAACGGTTCGCGTGTAATCTCATTAGCTTTACATTTAACTGCAATTTATCTTGAGACTTTCTGACTAGAGCTATTTGAATGACTTAGACATGTGTCCATATCTAAATCACCGCCGCTGAATCGCTGAACTTTCTTTGACTATTTGACTTTTATTAGTGACATCACGTTATCCACTAGATCTTTTCTCTTTCATGATTCATATCTCCTCACTGCAAACTTCACTTAAGATTTACTTAGCTTTTATTAACCATAGTTTTTATTACGAATTCACGACTAAATAAATCTCATTGTTGCTGAATAAATTATCTGACTCAAGGTTTTCTTCGAGATTGAACACTAGCCTCCAGATCTTCATTTAATCTGACGGTAGTCACTAGATCTCTTATCTTTTAATCCTTCTGAAATTTTATCTTGCGACTTAATGATGGAAATAGGATCAATTTTGAATTGGACGACAATCCCCTTATCTCACAGCTTTAAACTTAACCCTTTCTTTCATTAGAGATCTCGCGACTGAAAGCATTTAACTCATCTCTTAAACCTTGTTTCACTTGTGAGACACCATGACTGAATGAATTTGAAGTTGCTTTAAGATTTCTTAACTGAAGAGTTAGTTTCGAGACTTCACGCCCACTGCTAGATTATCTTGAAAATCAATGGCTATCGCTGAATCTCATAAACTTGACTTAACTCTTATTTCCTTTCACGATCACGTGACTGCATGAGAACTTCAGCCCATCTTGAACTTTGATCTGCTTTTGAGACTATGGGACTGAATGATCTCAAATTTGCCAAAGGATTTCTTTAACTATGGGGTTTTGAATGAGACTTTCCACGGACCACTAGATCAAGATCTAGAACAACGATCAACATGAAATCTCCTTAATATTGAAATCATATTATTTTCTCTTCGCGGTAATGCAACCAAAGCATTTTGTCAAGTCACTAAGTAATATGGAATATTCTTAAAGCTTGAAGAGACTTCGCGACTTAACATTAAAATATGAAAATAGACACATGACTTAAGTGACTTGGATCTTTTCTAAAAAAGTAGCTGAAAATAGAAGTGATTTTGAAGAACTAGGGTTTTATCTTGAATATGAATGGAATTTGACCTAGGACTTAGGGTTTTACACACTTCTTTGAATTTTAAGGCTCAGAGACCATTATTTGTAGAGAAATTTTGACAGTATTGGATAGGAATTTGACATTTATGCAGGAATCTAACTGGGAACTCAAATTTTTTACAAGTAAGCTTTCAAAACTAGAAATACAACCAACAAGCCCTAGGGGCTATAAAATTGTTTTTGGAGCCCATTCAACCTAGGGGTGTTTTTTCCGCTCTATCTGAAGCAAATGGAGGCTGATTTTTGACTTCCATATATCGTCAAAAATCTCTTTTTGAGGTGCACGTTTTTCCAAAGGTTTCATTTTTAGATTTTTCTATTTGTCTTGATGTTTTTCCAGTCAAAGAGGGGACTTATTTTCAGTGCTTCCAGGCCTCTACAATGAGCATACAAAGTCTGATTTTTTCTCACGAACAGGTGTTAGAAAGATCTTAAAGAGATCTCTTCATATCAGAGTCTTTTTCTGGAGACTTTTTCAGGTATTTTCCCTTTCTTTTTGAAGCATTTATTACACTATCTCTCCTTATCAACGGCAAATTCAACTTTAGTTGAGCTTCTCACTCCTAAAAATTTCCATGTATGGAAATCCTGTATGACTCGACTTCTTCGATCATGAGGGTTATGGTATTCTTTAGACATAATTAAGTCAGTCTTGAATCATCCTTTTGAGGTCATGCAACATATGAATAAGATGGATCAGGCCATGGATGTGCTTTATCTACATGTTTCAAATAGTTTTCTATTCCATTTGATGGGTGTGATACCCCTCTTGGTATACCAGAGAAGTTTCAGACTCTCTTTGGCACAGTTAATGCATTTAGGGCACTTTAGATTGAGGCATAACTGATAACTTTGGGTCCTGAGACATTTGCTTCTATTTAGGATTTCTTAACAAAATTCAAATCTACCAAGTCTCTCTTACATGTTGTGGGAAGAATAAGATAGATAAAAATTCCATTTACCTAATTCTTTTTAAGCTTCGTGGTCCTTTTTAGATATTTTCTTCTACCTTCCATTCCACCATGGATGCTTTGGGTCTATGATTTACCATGCCTACATTTGATATATTTTGTGACCATTTGACTCATGAGAAGGAAAATCTATCTCATCTTGATTCTCTCATAGGATCACATAACCATGCATTGGTAGCTCACCCATCTTCAGGGAAGCATGAGAAAAAGTTACAGACCACAAATCCAAGGAAAGATTCGAGTTCTCAAAACTCCTTTGGCCCACCTCCTCCTAAGGGGGGAAATCAAAGATAGAAAGACCTCAGTGTGCTTATTGTAAAAATCCCAATCATGATGAGTCTCATTATTATGAGAAGAAGATAGATGGATATGCAAAACAAATTTCTGATTTGCAAGCTCTTCATAAGAGCAACATTGATATTCCTTCTTCTCCTTCTCACAGGTCTTCTTCTTCATCATCATTCCAGTCAGATAGATGGGACAAAGGAAAGGGTCATGCATTATGTGCAACCTCTATTCCACACTCTTTTAGATGACTACTAGATTCACGTACCTCACACCACATGGCATCTTCTTGAGATTTATTCTCATCTTTTGAGGCTTCTCCTACCCCACACATTTTGATAGGAAATAACACTATTACAAATGTATGTGGGAAGGTTATATTGACATTGGTGATGATGCATTCCATGATGTACTATGTGTTCCATATTTTTCCTCTTACCTTCTCTCTATCTATTAGATTACTCACAGTGGGACATGGAAGACGATTGAGTTTAATCCAGATTCAGTACACATCACAGATAATGAGACATGCAATATTTTTGAAGCATGGACAATTGATTATTCTTCCCACTTGTACTCCTCTCAATTTGGTCCACCATCTCCATTATCGAAGAGTAGCTCTCTTTTTTCACAAGAGCTTATTGAGGTGAAGTCGAGTCACTTGAACTTATGTATAGTTCCTGAGATCAGTGTTCTAACTTCTACACCTCCACCTCATGTTGATTTTACATCTACTCATCAAGATTCCTCTTCAGCTTTTCCAGACATTATTGCTCCATGCATCGAGCCACCTACTACAGTTGTTGAGGATATATTCAAGGATATTCATCTCCTCTCAGATGATAGATTTAGCACATCTATTAGCCCACCTTCATTGGAGATTCCATTACAAGAGTCTCATGTGTTCTCTTTTGAGCATCAACTAGGCCTTCAATCTTTTCCTCACATTCAGGAGTTTCCTCTTCTTCGTCCAGCACCTTTGTTTCTTTCACAGTGGAGCCACATTGGTCTGATTATCAAAACATGGGTTCTATCATTCTGGGGGCCTTTGGATTCTTAATCCTCTCTCATGGGGGGGGGGGGGGGGGGGGGNGGGGTTGGTTGTACTCATGGTTTTGAGAGAGTCTCTTGAGATATTTCTTTTTTGCATGCTTTTTCCATTTATTTTTTGATTAGATTTCTCTAATGTGGTTTCTCTATTTCTCCACTTTACAGATATTTGGTTGTGATTGGGTACTTGATCAGGCCTTGTTGCCGCGACCCAAATTTCCTAGTTTTAGTAGTTGTTTCTAGGTTTTAGCTTCTCCCTAAGTTTATCTTAAGGGGGGGTGTTAGAGTAATAACTTAATTCTTTTATTAATTAAGTCATTTGATTTAATTATTAAAGTCACTTATTATATCTAGTTTACTTAAGATAAACTTTAGGCATGTTATAATTAATTCTTTTATTAATTATTAATGCAACCTAGGTTCTCCACCTTTTGGTGTTTGATCTCCTTTATAAGGATTGATCTCTTTGTATTTCATTTATTCCCTCTCTAAATGAATATTTTGTCTTTCAGATCATTCTAAGTTGTGTCTCCAAACTTTTCTTTTGTAACATGTTGTTTTGTATACAGTGGATCTTGGTGGTTGACTTCTATAAATTATAACAATATTGATCCAAACTATTTTCTTTTCTTGTTCAGGGATATGATACATGAGATGATGGTCAAAAAAATGAAGGAGGAGGACAACACCTCAAGATGACAAGGAAGCTTGGAAAAGAGAAGGTGGAAGACAAAGAGATAAAGTTTAAAGGAGGACAACACCTCAAGATGGCAAGGAAGTGTTGGAGCTTTTTCTTGCAGAATCTTATATAGCAGCAATGCTTGACTCTATGAAACCCAAATTCTGATTATGTCAAGAACCAAGTTCAATTAATGAGGATTAAATCCTCCTTCACTTTGAGCTCCACAAGCTCAGGCGGGTGTACCTAAATTCTGCCTTCAATATTTAGTAGTTTTTCAAACAGGCAGACATAGAAAATGTAACATAAAAGATAAATAATAATAGTTTGTATAAAGATTTGATGGGAACCACACAATCTAACATATTAGACCAGTTCCTTTTCCAATGGGTATGGAGTCACTTAATATGCAAAGATCTTCAATAACAAAGATACATCAAATTAAAATCTTGCAAATAATCATTGAATCAGAGTATGCCTTACATAATCCATTCACACTTATTACAAGCAAAAACAATCATCAAATCTGTTACAACCATCTACTCACTGAAACTACCTTAAGGGTTTTAATTCTCTCCTTGAAAGAAACCTTAAACCAGTTTGACACTTTGCCTTACAAAGTGATGGACTAAAATGTCCTTAACAACCAATCCAAATGAGTATACAAGCTGGAATAGAGATAACTATTCAATTAGATCACTCAAATGATAGGAAGTACATACATATATTGATATCAAAAAATAAATTACATATGAAATCAGAGCCAAGGAGACCACTGATAGTCTTAATCAAAATATGCAGAGCTTTACAAGCCTTTTGTGGTATAAAATTACCATCCCTCAAAAGTGATCCTAGAAATCCTTTTATAGAAACAAGGATTGTAACAAGCTTCAGATCCTTTAGGGTTAGGGATAAACAATTTGGGTATGATAGAGGAAATTAATTCACTTCAACAACCAAGCATTTCTATCATCAACAAGTGGAGACCCTTCTTTAATTCGTCCTATTGAAGAAATTTGATCAAGCCACCAACCATCTTGAGAAGCTGAAGAACAAAACCCTATAAAAGGAATAATGAATGGAATGTTTCACATAAATTACCCTGGGAAGATTTGGCCCTTCAGAACCGTGGAACACCAACTAACCCCTCTTAAAAATCTCATGACCCTAAGAACATATATGATCTTTACTTATACAACTCTGGAAAGGACCCTTTATTAATGGCGAAGAACAGAAAATGATAGAACTAGGGCTTAAAAAGGATTAAGAAATTGATCAGAAACCCTAAAGGAACATTATTCACATAAATGCTTTCAAAACTGCCAAACTTTCCTTCACACAACATCCAACAATTGTACAAACACAACCCAAAAGATCAAATTCATGGATTTATTGCTCTGCAACAAGACGACACAGTTCACCGCTTTGAAAACCCTGAGAAAGGATTTAAATATTTGAATATTTGTTACAACGGCTACAAGTGGCACAGAAATATCGATCAATGGACCATATTTGAACCTTTATACAATTTTAAAATAGGGTCGTAGATCTCTTTTTTAAGTTACCCGCGAGCCAGCGATCAGATTTGGACACGCGTCACTCTGTCAAGATGCCTTAATGACTAACATCCTTGCATCTTCACTTTTAAGAAAAGTGTTGGTTGTCTGATGAAAATCAACTAAACTGTGTGTTAACCCACCCCTAGCTTCAAAACTGTAGGTCCCACTAACCAGGATGGACATGTGGTGAGTAGTCACAAAGCCTCATAGACTAAACAAAGATCACCTTTTGTTCGAGGCTTAACACCCACCGCATGATCAAAATACATCTGCATGTAGATTAACCTTCCTGAGCTTAGCTACCTTTCCACATGTCCTCTTGTCATGAACCCGCAAACAATAAACAACCTGCAATTTTCTCATAGCAGAAACATGCCAACCATTGGATGGGATTTGATCTAACGGTTGATGAACTTGCTTTATCTTTTATCTTGGAGGGACACATGACATGAAATCATGATGCCTTGAATACTAATCCTCATGCATATGTTAATCAAGGAATAACGACAACCGCAGGATCAAAATGAAACTGATCTGCATTTAGTTCAACTTTATCTCCGACCACTTTCCACATGTTCATTTCTCATGAATCCTTGAAGACTAATTTCCTTGCACCTTTTGACTAAGGCTTAACACCAACCGTAGATGATATTAGATCTGACGGTACTGGAATATGGTTGATAACTATTGAAGGACAGATACTTGGCATCACATTGTGATGCCTTGATGAAAAAGGAATTGCATCTTTCGCTTTGAGGGATAGCGAAAACCATCATATGAAAATAATCTGATTGATGCCTGGGATAAATAAAGTATCACGGGGACTTAGGAACTTAAGAAAATTAAAGTGGACCTCGTGCATGACATAGGAAATATTAAAATGGCCCCGCTCGACGACTTAAGACCCACGGACCTTAAGCGACTTAAGTGAAAAAGTAACTTCATTTTATAATGTAGACAACATACCTAGGGTTTTTGTCATGAAATAAACCAAGGGTTTTATAAGCGACCTTAGGGCTTATGAACCAGGCCTAAAACACTAAGAAAAATTGAAATATCTAATAGCAAGGAAGACCATTTTCAACCCTAACCAGGCCCACAACATAAACATGCCAAAGGGAGAAAACATGACCAACAGTGGCTTTGACTGAGGATGCTTGATTGCAAGATCAAGGAAATAATTCATAACTCTGGGAAAAGCAGACCAGGAACAAGACAAATCTCTACAGAAAAAACTCAGGAATATATACAAATGTACATCCTACTGAAAACCAACACATCTAAAACCAACTACCTATATACTTGACTACCAGTGCATGGAAAGAAAACTTTAGTTAAAGAAAGGTTTTATGAAGTGTCCATGCACTGACATTTCCAATACCTCATCATCCATATTTCTCAAGAAATATGAATCCTTACCATGTGTCTGATGAATAACATAAGGCCCTAACCATAAAGATTCAAACTTTTTATGTTTCCCTTTGTCTTTAGCTTTAGCATTCCACTGCAATACCATGTCATCTGGCTGAAACCTTCCATTGTTGGATCTTTTGTCAAACAAATACTTCATTTTTTGTTGTCTCTTCAAGTTTTTCTTCCGTCCCTCTTGTCTGATTTCATCCAATTAAACCAATTGCACCATTTTGTTATGCATGACATCACTTAATTCCAACCCTTCATCATTAATGAACTTATAAAAAGGAAGAAAAATATTCAATGGTAATTTGGCCTGCATACCATATACTAATTTAAAAGGGGATTTGTCAGTAGCCTTTTTCACAGTTACTCTATCAGCCCATAAAGATAGCTTTAACTTAGAATGCCAAGCTCGGTAAATCTCATTGCATTTTTTAGAAAATCTCTCCAAGCTACATAATTAAACTATGAAATGATGGAAACAAGCATATGCCTTAGTTAAAGTTGTGAAATCATTCAGACCTTATATGGTTTGTGAAAAAGTGAATGCATATGTACCTCATGCAGCAATCAAGGACATTCTTACCCATTTAGAGGTTACTGGCAAACGATGCAAATGGATAAATAGGATTCAAGAGTTTAATTTGGAAACCCATATTAACAAATTAGTAAGAGGATTAGGCTTAGAAAAGCTAATGAATGAAGAGAATATGGATTTGGTTTAGGTAAATAATGTAGGAATACACGATCTAACAGTGACTAGTATTGAAAGACAACCTTGCTATGTTGACATTATATACTTTCTCAAAAATTCCAAATGCCCTAAGAATATGATTGATAATAAGAAAAGAACCTGCAGGTTGCAAGCCCAAAGATACACATTAGTACAAGGAGACTTATATTGGAAGGACAAAAATGGTGTACTTTTGTTATGCTTAGATGAATGACAGGCTGAAAAGGTCCTAAAAGAGATGCATGCTGGTGTGTGTGGTGGAAATTATTCTACCAAAACTACTGCTCACAAGATCCTTAGGGCTGGTTATTTTTGGCCCTTTTTATTTAAAGATTCTTTCAAGTTTGTACAAAAGTGTGAAGCATGTCAGATATTTGCTTCCAAGCTAAAATATTCAGGTGCTTTGTTGCTAAATCCAGTAGTGGCTGAGGCACCTTTTGCCATGTGGGGAATTGATTTCATTGGGGAATTTTCAGAAAATTCTAGTGGTGGACACAGTTGGATATCAGTTGCCACAGATTACTTCACAAAGTGGATAGAGGCAATCCCTACTAAGATAGAAACTAGTAAATTTGTCATTGAGTTTCTGATGGAAAATGTTTTGACTAGATTTGGTGTCCGTGTGAAATTAATAATGGACAATGTTATGTGTTTTAGGTCAGAAGAGTTTAAGGAATTTTGTGATGAATATGGAATTATGATGTCATACTCTTCCCCATACCACCCACAAGTTAATGGACAAGCAGAATCAAGTAATACGACTATTCTACAAATTTTCTCTTTGTTCTGCTTTTCTCTCCTAGGATGAACAACCCTAGAATTAGTTGGAAGTCCACCTTCAAATTCAACTTTAGGATGCTCTTTCACTCTAGATCTGGTATTCATTTTGAGAAAATGTATACAAAATAATAATAATAATACTCAGCACTACTGCAGAGATCTCTCATAGATTCCACCCAAAACTAGTTGGGAAAATACAACACTAACCAAGATGAATTGTGTAAAATATTTTACAAGAAAAGGATAATAATAAGGGTCAAACCAAGAGTAATTCTATTCTTTTTAAGGTCAACTCACTGGCTTTAGTTTTATACAAATAACCATAGATTCTTTGAAAGGTTTATCAATACTTTTGCTTCTCTTCCCTAGTAGAGTCGCCAATTTGTTGGAGCTTTTTCTTGCAGAATCTTATATAGCAGCAATGCTTGACTCTAGGAAACCCAAATTTTGATTATGTCAAGAAACAAGTCCAATTAATGATGATTAAACCATCCTTCACTTTGAGCTCCACAAGCTCAGGCGGGTGTACCTAACTTTTGCCTTCAATATTTAGTAGTTTTTCAAACATGCATGCATAGCAAATGTAACATAAAATGTAAATGACAACAATTTGTATAAAGATTTGATGGGAACCACACAATCTAACATATCAGACCAGTGCCTTATACAATGGGTATGGAGTCACTTAATATGCAAAGATCTTCAATAACAAAGATACATCAAATGTAAATCCTGCAAATGATCACTGAATTAGACTACGCCTTACATAATCCATTCACACTCCCTACAAGCAGGAATAATCATCATATCTGTTACAACCATCTACTCACTGAAACTACCTTAAGGGTTTTAATTCTCTCCTTGAAAGAAACCTTAAACCAATTTGACACTCTGCCTTACAAAGTGATGGACTGAAATGTCCTTAACAACCAATCCAAATGAGTATACAAGCTAGAACAGAGACAACTATTCAATCAGATCACACAAATGACAAGAAGTACAAACATATATTGATATCAAAACATCAATTAAATATGAAATCAAATCCAAGGAGACCATTGATAGTCTTAATAAAAATATGTAGATCTTTACAAGCCTTTTGTGGCATAAAATTCCCATCCCTCCAAAGTGATCCTGGAAATCCTTTTATTTAAATAAGGATTGCAACAAGCTGCAGATCCTTTAGGGTTAGGGCTAAACAATTTAGGTATTATAGAGGAAATTAATTCACTTCAACAACCAAGCAACTCTGTCATCAATAAGTGGAGACCCTTCTTTAATTCGTCCTGTTGAAGAAATCTGATCAAGCCACCAACCATCTTGGGAAGCTGAAGAACAAAACCCTATAGAAGGAATAGTGAATGGAATATTTCACATTAATTACCCTAGGAAGATTTTCCCCTTTAGAACTGTAGAACACCAACTAACCCCTCTTGAAAAGCTCAGGACCCTAAGAACATATATGATCTTTACTTATACAACTCTGGAAAAGACCCTTCATTAATGGCAAAGAACAGAAAAGGACATACATAGGGCTTAAAAAAGGATGAAGAAACTAATCGAAAACCCTAAAGGAACATTCTTCACATAAATGCATTTAAAACTACCAAACTTTCCTTCACACAACATCCAACAGCTGTACAAATACAACCCACAAGATCAAATTCATAGATTTATTGCTCTGCAACAAGATGACACAGTTCACCGCTTTGAAAACCCTGAGAAAGGATTTAAATATTTGAATATTGGTTACAACGGCTATAGGTGGCACGAAAATCTTAATCAATGACCTAGATTTGAACCTTTTTACAATTTTAAAATGGAATTGTAGATCTCTTTTTAAGTTACCTGTGAGCCAACAATTAGATTTGGACACGCGTCGCTCCATCGTGATGCCTTAATGACTAGAATCCTTGCATCTTCGCTTTAAGGAAAAGCGATGGCCATCCGATGAAAATTAACTAAACCGCATGTTAACCCACCCCTGGCTTCAAAACTGCAGGTACCACTAACCAAGCTGGACATGTGGTGAGCGATCGCAAAGCCTCAAAGACTAAACATAGATCACCTTTTGTTTGAGGCTTAACACCCACCACACGATCAAAATACATATGCCTGTAGATTAACCTTCCTGAGCTCGGCTACCTTTCCACGTGTACTCTTGTTGTGAACCTGCAAACAATAAACAACCTACAACTTTCTCATAGCAGAAACACGCCAGCCACTGGATGAGATTTGATCTAACGGTTGATGAACCTGCTTTATCTTCGATCTCGGAGGGACACATGGATTCATAATGTGATGCCTTAAAAACTATTCCTCATGCATTTGTTAATCCAGGAATAATGACAGATGCAGGATCAAAGTGAAACTGATCTTCATTTAGTTCAACTTTATCTCCAACCACTTTCCACGTGTCTTCTTGTTGCGAAGCCTTGAAGACTAATTTCCTTGCACCTTTTGACTAAGTCTTAGCGCCCACCATAGATGATATCAAATCTAATGGTGCTGGAAGATGGCCGCTAATTGTTGAAGGATGAACACTTGACATCACATTGTGATGCCTTGATGAATAAAGGAACTACATCTTCCACTTTGAGGGATAGCAACAATCGTCGGATGAAAAGAATCTGCTCGATGCTTGGGAGAAATAAAGTATCACAGGGACTTAGGAACTTAAGAAAAATTAAAGTGGACCCCATGCATGACATAGAAAATATTAAATGGCACCGTTTGATGACTTAAGACCCATGAACCTTAAGTGACTTAAGTGAAAAAGTAACTTCATTTTATAACGTAGACAACATACCTAGGGTTTTTGTCATGAAATAAAGCAAGGGTTTTACAAGCGACCTTAGGGCTTATGAACCAGGCCTAAAGCACCAAGAAAAATTGAAAGATC
Organism: Thuja plicata; assembly: GCA_018584345.1. NCBI lineage: Eukaryota > Viridiplantae > Streptophyta > Pinopsida > Cupressales > Cupressaceae > Thuja > Thuja plicata. Next base: position 2,499,661 of record MU227940.1, on the reverse strand, counting down.
TAGCAGCAGGGAAGACCATTTACAACCCTAACCAGGCCCAGAAGATAAACATGCCAAAGGGAGAAAATATGACCAATAGGAAGCTTGGACAAGAGAAGGTGGAATACAAGTTCAAACTCAAAACAAGACTCCCATGTCAATAAAGAATTCATAAAATAAGTCGCACAAAGAAAGTTAATTTCTTTACGAAGAGACGATTGTCACAATCTTGAATTTTATTCCGAAATCCAAGATCCACATGAAGAAAATTACAACATGAAGGACCTGAACATTACAAAAAGACCAAGATACCAAGACAAGAACCATTTTAAGAACATTTCCAGGTGAAGATTTCAAAAGTAGAGAGGATGAAATAGTGGAATTGAAACAAGGATTGCAATACACACATGCCAAGGTGACATCCACTCATCCTCATCCAATCAAGTTATTCCAAGTGGACATGTGGAATGCATCCTCAAGAAGATATCTATTTCAAAGTAATATAATTTTCTCATTGGGCCATAGATTGGTGCCTTATTGTCATTTAATGCTTGTAGGTGATAGTTACATTAGGGTTTTATGGGATAAAATCTTAGCCATTAAATCTAAATCAATTTAGGTCATTCATCTTATGAAAGACCCCTATATTAACCCCGCCCCTCTCATTTGTAAAGGGGGTCTTTATAGAATTGTCACTTTGATGCTACCAAAATTGAAATAAATCATTAAAGTTGGGTGATTTTGTCAAGATTTTGGAGTGTTGTTTGGTTGTTTGATTTCTCCAACATAGTTTAAATTTTCTTTAAGTACTTTGGTTGTATGAAAGAAATATCGATTGAACCTTAGTGAAACTCGCTTATCCATACTACTTGTAGTTTGCTAATTGCAAATTGCTTTGTGTTGTCAACTAAAATTTTAATATAAGCTTAACTTAAATTGTTACCTTCTCATTGATATCCATCCTATTGATGGTGTTGATATAGTTAGTAACACTTTGAATATCTATTGTTTACCTTAGAAGATTGCACTAGCTTGGTGGAAGTTGATGACAAAGCTAAGTCTAGTAGAGTTCATAAAAATATTCACTATCTCTTGCATTCTAGGATTAGAACATGATTTCTAAACCCTCACTTCTTTGCACTTTATTTGTAAGTTTTGTTAGAATTAGGATCAAATACTTATATTGCCAAATCTTATGTATAGAAAAGTTGATATCCCATTGAGTGAATAACGTAAGTCCCCATGTGGTTACCAACAAACCACATCATAAAAACCGAGTTGTGTCCACATTAAAGTCACAAGTACGTAGTCCAAACCTTGGATTCATTTTAGTGATCACAAAATATTCCACATTGTTTAGCATCTAAGGTTTCCTTGTTCAAGAGAGGGCTAAATACTCAGTGTTTCATCTTAGAACACTAAGTGTTTCATCTTGCAGGTTGAGGTGGTCACAAAACTCATATCAACAAGTCTCATAGTTGTTGGATAATACAACTAATTTTTATTTGAAGTGTGAGATTTTTCCCCAATAGTATTTTCCCCATGTAAATCACATGTTATTGTATGGTCTCTTTACACATTATTTTTTAACTTATCTTTTCGAGTTTTGGTCCATTACAATATAGATGAAGATAAGGGAAGATGCATGCTACTTTCTTTGACCTTCTGGTGGGAACATATGGTTTAAAGATTTGATCTTTGCTTCATTGAGGTTTTTTCTATTACTTAATATTACCTACATATAATTTCTCTACTATATCTCATCACTGCAAACAATAATCCACCAATTTAAGGATCACTAAATTCAAAATACATTTAAAATATATACTTTTCATACAAAAGATATTCCACATGTCCTCTTCATACAATCTTCTTCACTTAAATCAACACCTCTTGCCAAACAACTTGTATCTAATTACAAATATTAAAAACTTCTTCTCATAAGATCATATTATCTCCAACCCATCTCACAAGTTGTGCAATTATAGGCCACTCAATACCTTTATTAAAAAACAACCCCACTAAAAACAAACAATTCTTCTTTTGGGTTCTCATTGAAGACAACATAAATTCTTCCAAACCAACAAATATACTACTGAAATTATTGTTTGTACATATACTCATTACATATATAGATAGAAATATATTCATCTTCCTCTACATATGTGTCATTAGCATTGAAATACCAATGTAGTAAAATTCCTAACAATCAAAGTGACCACACAAAAATACAAAAAATTATACCCATTCCTCATCATTGATTTTTTTAAATTTTGAGTTTTCCTTCTTTGCCTTTTCAAAAAACAAAATTGAAAATATTATTAAAAAAAGGGAAATTTCGCCGGGAATTATTGGGCATGTGTTGGCCGGCGGAAAAGTCACGGGAAGCAGGCGGGCGCGTTAATCGGCGCTGGACCGCGTCGCCGTTCCGTCAGCGGTGGGACCCACTTAACACGATGTATCCCATGTTTGTCATGGATGGATATGTATGGCATAAAGATGGGATAATCATGGATTATTCTTTTCAGCCGACGGCCATAACCGCGGTTAGAGAGTGGGCCGTTGATTAATTGACCGCGGTTAAGAGGGAGTGGTTTAAAAAAAGCGGTTTTCCGACAAACCAGCTGTGTGAAGGAAAGTGGGTAATAGAGCGGGTCCTTTGGGAAGAGTGGGAATGGAGGGGGCCAGCTAGCCGCGTTAAGGAGAGGTGGCAGCGGAGTAGGCGAAGACGTTTTCTAAGAAGAATCCAAAAAAAAGCGGTTTCGTTGAAGGTGGTTTGGGAAATGGAGGGCAGTTGTACGGGGATAAAAGTGGGGTTTGAGCTGGGTTTTAGCTGTACCGATGTGTGTGTGGGAAGATAGCGCACGCAACAGTGTGGAAAGGAAAAAATTCAATCTTGGAAAGGAATGGGTTTGTCAAAGAATGAGTAACCGTTCACAAGTGGTGACACAGATTATGTTACATATAGAGGAAGGCATAAAAGGCATTGTAGCATCAACGGAAGGGAAGAAATCATCGGTTCCCAAGAGCAGAAGCCCAGGCGGGTGAGTTTGCATTGGCGATTCTGAGGCTAACGCCATTGCCTATATAAGGTTTGGGCCCAAGCAATTGCTTAGACCCACCTGAGTTTTTGGGTGCTTTTGTGAGGTAACCCACTTGGCTTTTCTTTTGCACAGAATGTGCCAATGTGGATTAACATGAGGAGAAGTTTCAGGTGTCCTGCAATGCAGGAAGTGAGTTTTGTTGTTTTGATTCTTTTGGGTCTTGTTGCTTCGGCACAGTCTGGTTTTGTTGAGTCTAGGAGGAGGTTGTCGGATGATGAAGCGAGGATAATCAGTCACAGACAGCTGCTGCACTACAAGGATGGGTTTGGAGACAGGGGAGAAAAAGTGACTGTTGATCCTAGCTTGAGGTTCCCTAATCCAAGGCTGAGAGATGCCTACATTGCCCTCCAGGCATGGAAGGAGGCTATCTTTTCAGACCCACTGAACTTGACAGGGAACTGGGTTGGTGCTAATGTGTGTAGCTACACTGGTGTGTTCTGTTACGCTGCACCGGATGATCCTCACATTCAGGTTGTGGCAGGTATTGATCTGAATCATGGAGACATTGCAGGGTATCTGCCAGAGGAGCTTGGGCTACTCACAGATCTGGCATTGTTTCATATCAATACCAATAGGTTCTGTGGGATTGTGCCGAAGAGTTTCAAGAATATGACTTTGTTGCATGAGTTTGACATTAGTAATAACAGGTTTGCAGGACCTTTTCCAACTGTGGTGCTCTCCATGCCCAAATTGAAGTATTTGGACATTAGATTCAATGAGTTTGAAGGGACCATGCCGAAGGAGCTGTTCGACAAGGATCTGGATGCCATCTTCGTCAATAACAACAGGTTCCATTTTGAAATCCCTACTAACCTAGGAAATTCACCTGTTTCTGTTGTTGTTTTTGCCAACAATAATTTGAAAGGATGCGTGCCTCCTAGTCTTACTAAAATGGCTGCCACTCTCAATGAGATCATATTGTTGAATAATAATTTGTCAGCCTGCTTGCCATCTGATATTGGGGAGCTGAAAAATTTGACTGTCTTGGATGTGAGCTTCAATAAGCTAGTTGGGTCTCTGCCAGATAGTATTGGTGATATGGTCAGCTTGGAACAATTGGATGTTGCTCACAATAGGCTCTCTGGGAAGATCCCCGAGAGCATTTGTGCATTGCCAAATTTGGAAAACTTCACATACTCCTACAATTTCTTCACTGGAGAGCCACCCAATTGTTTGGCCCTTCCTTCGAGAGGAGTCATCATTGGTGACAAAAAGAACTGCATCCCTGACAGGCCTTCTCAGAGATCGTTCATGCAATGTGCTGCAGTTGCTTCTCAACCCGTGGATTGCTTTGCTGGGGCATCCTGCAATCCAGTCAGGATTTTCCCACCACCACCATCACCACCCCCACCATCCCCCCCACCTCCATCCCCTCCTCCACCTTCTCCTTCGCCACCTCCACCTTCT
>MU227940.1:2477626-2494644 GCA_018584345.1 Thuja plicata | reverse complement strand
CAACCCCCCTCCACCACCTTCCCCCTCCCCACCACCCCCACCCCCTGTTTACACCCCTCCACCACCGCCTCCTGTTTACACCTCTCCTCCTCCGCCTCCATCGATTTCTCCACCGCCGCCGCCGCCTTGCGATGAAATGCCTCCACCATCTCAGGGATATGTTTCACCACCTGTGGCACTGCCACCAACCCTTGGTTTCTCTTACAAGTCACCTCCTCCCCCATCAGCCTACTGATTATTTTGAGAACTTCCATTTCTCTCAGTGCACATACTATTTTTTCAGGTATTAAGGTATCCTCTCCGGTTCCTTGAATGGCCATAGCTTTCTTTTAAGATTTCAATTGCTGAAATCTCTTTCCTGTGACTTGAGCAACGAGAGACCTCTTTTCCACGGAGCATGAGTACAATTCTAGTCTAATAGTCCTGCAGGATGGAGGACCTTCATTTGTATTCCTTGATCAAGGTATTGATTCAGAGCAAGTCACATTTGTTGGAAAGAAGCTATTGAGAATGTGAATAAGCCAATTCAAGAAGAGATGTTATTACATGATTTCTCATAATTGATGTTACAGTCTGCACGACTGTAGACACCAGAATCTCAAGCATAAGACTCAGCTTCAGGTGTATAGAGTTATGTGATACATGATGATGGATGTCCCACATTCTCTTTGGTATTTTTTTAGTTAGCAGGTTAATTTTACAATTTAGATATTGTGGATTGCAAAAATCAGATTTCATTCTTTCAGTATTTGTGTCCATTGATGGAAATTCAACTATTAAATTCTTTAATGTAAAAGAGACATTTTTCTTTCACTTGAATTTGTGATGCCGATTCAGAAATGTTTTGTGGGCTGGAAGCTATTAAAGCAATTGGATATTACTAGATGAGTTGTTTCAGCACCTAAATGTTTTGAGGGAATAGTAGATTTTCACTTATTGCTTTCAATGAAATGGTGAATGGGCATTAAATATGTGTTTGGCTTGAGATGTTTGATCTTGCTTCTTAGCTCTGATGGAATTGATTACTACATGTAATAAAAATTGATATCAACTTTTCAAGGACAAGTTTTGATAATTCTGAAATTCATCATGAAGTAGTATTTAAACTTAAAGTGCCAGAGGTGAACTCTGATATAGAATTTGCTGTTTATTACGTGTATTGGTTATGGTCAAACACCAAAAGAAGAGCCTGAACCAAGCCCCATCAATGTGATGTTGGGAATACAGGATGCACAATGATGCTAGAAACCCTATTATCACGACTTGAATAACAACTGTTCTGACAAAAAATGCTACTCAAAACCACAAGATAAATTAACTGCATTTAGCTGATCTTAATATTTACTGTAAATGACAGAAGCCGAATTTTGTTGTTCTTGTGCACGAAGGACTTCTTAGTTTTTGGCAATCTGTAAAGGTTCAAGTACTTAAAAATTATTTGTTTAAGTTTGTACCACTTAATTCTTCAAATCCAAATATTAAATATTCAGTCATTTTGTCCATGGGGCTATCCTTCTTGTTTGTTGGGTTTTATTGTACTATTGATCCTAATTTATTATTTCACCTTTTAGAAAGAAGCGAGGTTCATTAAAGTTTTGAATCAACTTGGGTTTCATGCTGCTTTCTTTTCTCATTGCTTGAGGTGTATCTTCTCTGGTATTTCCCGTCAAAAGCTAGAAATAATTTTGGTAGCTAAGAATAACTCTGCACTCAAATTGTATGCAGACATCATTTTAGCAAACTGCAAAAAGCAGGGCATAAATTGTTTTGGTATGGTGTTCTTGCTGCGTAGCTGCTTCATTGTAGGTATTATGATGGTTTGTTTAAAAATGCATTGCTATATCCTGCTATCTTCATGTACAGAAAGGATACGTGCACCCATTAAAAATGCACAAGTTTTATCAACAGACAGCAGAACTTGTTTAGACTAATAAACTTTAAATGATTTATCAGAATGGAGCTTTGATGGCCTAATTAGGCATCAGCAGCAAACTAACATTGAATGAATATGGATATAGATATGATGGTGATTTTTTAAGACCCTTGATACAGGTGCAGTAAGATATGACAAATACAGATGTACTGTTCAATTATCGATACAAATGTACCTAGATATGGTGAATTTTTAGTGGAGGATTTATCATCCTTTTCAGCTAAGAGGCAAGGATTGAGGGGTATTATATATTATGATTTTGTATGTGTTCATAAGCTGTATAATAAATACAGCAACAGACAGTGTGGTGCCATACCCAGAAGTATGAGGAGGATGTATGTGATATGACCCACATATGAATATGGATATCGAACGATATGGTATTTATGACGTATCTGGGAGCATTGTTACTCTATCTGGTTTCTGATATGCAGATTTGTGTACAGTGTACCCACATGTGGTGTGAAAGAACTCATCATCTCTGCAGCAAACCACAAGTACCTTCTGATATGTCCTCTAAATTGTGGATTAGAATGAATATTCATAGCCATGCCTATGAATACAGAGACTTATTATAACTTTGTCCTAACATGCTCATTTTGTTGTTATTTTTCACCTAACCCTCTTTTTGCAGGCTTTGCATAAGGAAAAGATGAAGGCCAGGGGAAGTACTTAAGATTAATAAAGAGGTTGACAGTGACACAGCCCTGCATGCACAAAAGTAAAGGGGAATAGTAAGTGCTTAAAGCTTAATAAAGGTGTCTGAGTGGTGAATCTATTCTCTATTTTATGCCTTTAATTTTAAATTATATCACATATTGTTTGGCATTACATAGAACAGTAAAAAAAGAAGTTGGTTATTAACTTTTTTCCATGGAGTGATTAAGCTTCATCAACATGTTCTTGGAAGAGGGTTGGGTGCTTTCAGGCCTTAGAACTTTTTATCTTTTTGTAATGAGATTTTTCAAAAAGACTTTTTTAATATGCACTTCAGATTCATTATGAGTTGGGGTTATAATGCTCTCCAAAGGAACCTTGGCATTGTCTATATAGGCCAAAGAATCTTCACCAGCCTTGACTGATCATTTTTTTCCCTATCAGATTAGGCTGGAGGCAACTTCAATTTTATTAGATAACTTGTTTCCAGATACGTGCCTGTTAAAATGGCCTCTTTTACATTGCTGTCCGTTCCTAACATCAAGGTCAGAACTCATTTTCTCATGTGGTTATATTAATGTTAAGAATGACCAACCAGGGGCTTCCCCATTAGATTAAAGTTATCCATGGCCAGATACTTGTCTCATAAGATTGGGCTTTGTTAACAGTATATTTGTGCATAGAAAGAAAACATCCTCTCTTGAAAAAGAGTAGTATTTGTGCTGCAAAGTTAAATATAATATCTCAAATGGACTGTTGTGGGTTATGCCTTTCTATCACCAGCATCACAATTAGACTTTGCATGTGCCTTTCAACCTCATGTAATAGACTTTGAGGGTGTGCCTTTCTATTGCCAACATCACAAATAGAGACTTTGAGGGTGTGCCTTTCTACCTTGTGTTTATAGACTTTGAGGGTGTGCCTTTCTATCGCCAACATCACAAATAGAGACTTTGAGGGTGTGCCTTTCAACCTCATGTTATAGACTTTGAGGGTGTGCCTTTCTATCACCAACATCACAAATAGAGACTTTGAGGGTGTGCCTTTCTACCATCAACCCCTTAAATAGAGACTTTGAGGGTGCGTCTCTACCATCAACCCCTCAAATTCTATTTATTTGAGGGGTAGCTTTTTATCATCAACATCACAAACAAAAATACTTTGAGGGTGTGCCTCTACCATCAACCCTCAAAGGGGGTCGGTTTTTATCATCAACATCACAAACAAAAATACTTTGAGGGTGTGACTTTCTACCAATTTTGCACCCCACCACCATCACAAATAGACTGAGTATGTGTTTTTCCACCACCACCATCACAAATAGACTTTGAGGGTGAGGGTGTTTGAGTATGTGTTTTTCCGCCACCAGCATCACAAATAGACTTTGAGGGTGTGATTTTCGACCACCAACATTTTGAGAAGACTTGAAAGTTGTGATTTTTGACTACCAACATTGTGAATAGACTGAGGGTGTGCTTATCTATTGCACAACATTGCAAAAAAAAGACTCGAGGGTGTGCCTTTTTACCACCAACATATTCAATAGACTTTGAGGGTGTACTTTTCTACTACATATTGTAGTCATATTTCTACTTAATAACAAAGTTAAATAAGATTTATCTATATAAAAAAGAGTTAAATAAGATTTACCTATATAAAAAATTCTAATTTAAGCTTTTAAATAAATTCTTGAAACTTTAAAGTTTCGTCCCACTTTAGTAGATGTTTAGCCCACTTAAATTCAAATATTTTTATAAATTTAAGTCACTTTTGGTTAGAATATGCTTTGGTTCTCGGAGTGCCATAATTTTGATGTTAATTTACAAATTTAAATAACTTTCGTGCCACTTTTATTTGTTTAAATAGTAGTAAATGTTTTTGAAAGTATAGAGGCGGCCTTTCAAAATCGTCGTGTTCCTAGGAAATGATATTTTAAAGGTAGGTAAAATATAAAATATTGTACGAAGTTTATAAAACAGAGCATTGACTTTATTGCTCGACATTAAAATATTACAAGTTTGAAAAAGTTATATTAAACTATTTTTTTTTTTTATAAAATATAAACAAAATTACTTGAAAAAGATTTATATTTATTGAGCTTTCATAAATTTCACAAATATAATTGAATAGAAAGTATGATGTGAAATAAATAACAAATTAAGTGGATGGTTAAGAAGTCCTTAGTTTTCGGTAATATTCTGAGTTAGATTGATTATATGAAATATGTCTATAGAGATTCAATGGACTCTCCTTATATACTTGTAAATATCAGGTTTTAAGTATCCCTTTTATGGAAGAGGCTTCATTTAAGATCACTTGGTTTATGACTCTAAATTGCATTTTTTAGCCTATGTAAATCTTTCATTTGTTTATCTATTTGCATGTTGACATATAATAGGAGGTGACTTAGTGATTTTGTTGTGTTTCTTGTATGAATCACTAGCATATTTTTGTTGGTGGATTGTTGTATGTGGTTATATCCATCAACTTATCTATTTAGGAGTATAGGTCATCAACATAGTTGATATTTTAGTTGAAGGTTTTTAATGGAAGCAAGACAAATGATGGTTTAGGATAGATTGTGTTAGAATATTTGAAATTGTATGAGCAAATTTTGACTATGATGGTACCGTGTGTCAAGGGCCCATATGCTTTGAAATTTCTTATGGTTATTTTGCATTAATATTATAAATCTCTTAGTTAGAATTCTTTTTAAGCACTAGTTCATATTCAAAGCATTAAACAAATTGTACTACTAACTATTTTCAATGTTTATTTTCTTTTGTTATTTAACAAGGACTTAAAGTTAATCAATCAACTTTTTTTAGAATAAATGTGTTTTGTAACTATATATGAAATATCTCTATGCCTTAAGAATGGTCTTGTTGTTGCCATGATTTTGAAATCTAAATAATGAAAGCTCAAGTAGTTAATCAAATGGATAAAATTTACTCGCAACTACTTATTAATATAGAATAATTATCTACATCTAAAGTATATTGTATACAATTTAATGTATATCCATGAAACATTAACTCAATTTAGTCAATTTGAAAAGATTTAAAGATCTAGTATGCTAAACATGAAATTGATCAATCAAAATCGTCTCATATCTCTCTAACTAGGAAGCTACAACAATGCTCTCGGATCTTAAGCATTCCTAAAGTGACAATCCTAGAATGAGAATTTGAAGATTCAGCTACATGATAAGCAAATTAAGCTAAACATGATGCACTTTAACCTAAAGATGCAAGTACAAAGTTTAAACAACTCAAACTATGCTAAGCATGGATGCACAATTTAACTATAATGCAAATGCAAATGGTGGATGGGTGATTTGCTCTTAGAATGCATCCTATTTAGAGGATTTTGCAAGGGTAGGGGGTAGAGTGAATTAACCTTGATCAAGGTGTTGGGACCTACAAATTTTAAAGAAATTTGAGGTTGCCACAGGTGGTTAAATACAAAACTATCTAGTTTAGTCAAGAAACGCTTTGTTTCAAATATCATGCGGTTTCATTTTTTGATTTAAGAGAATTACATAAGGAAATGGTTCAGTTGTTTAGCAATTGAGATTTTCTCTGCATGTGTGAAATTGAGAAATGAGAGCTATTTTCACACTTGCTTTGCATTGCACTATTTATTCAAAGGAATGCTCACAAGGATATATCCCACATTGATCACGCATGGGAATAATTTAATGTTTTTATTCAATAACGCACAAAAATGAGGTACCAAAAGGCATGCCCCTTTTGGCAAGTGGTTTGTGTGTGGTATGGACAGCTGGCAGTAGACAAGGATATTTTGTGGATATGTGTCCATATGGTGATGACTTGATAGAAGGGTTAGCAAATCAGAGTGTGCCACCTGGAAGGCTGATTGAATAATGATGATATGGCAAGAGGATATGTGAAGGACATGTGTTGTTTTGCCGTGACTTCGCAAGGTAATGAAGCAGTCAGAAGGAAGAGTTGCGATGGTGCGCAAGAATGACGCGTGGCAGACAAAAAGGGAAATCACAATGTCACAAGGTGGACTGACAATTAGTGTCGACTTAAATATTCTAGTTAGTTGGTTGAAGAAGAGAACAAGGAGATGTCGAGTCCTTGGGTTTCTCTTTCTGAATTATTTTCAGAATATGTCAATGCCCTTAGAAGAGATTTGATGAGAATCTTGCATCCTCACTTCTCTTGTATCGAAACCACGTATTGTGCTATATTGACATGGCTCTGGTGTTTGTTTGTCCTAATAGTGACATTTTTGTCACTAACTGATTCAGTTGATGCGTATGACAATTAGTTAAGGGAGAAACATACCCTATATGGAAATATTCTTAAGTTACCTTTCTGTCGAGCATATCAGTTTTCTTCAACGGTGCAGGTTGGAAGCATAAAGGATTGGTTATGTTGGAAGCATAATTTTGTCTTCTCCTGCTGCTTTTGTATCAGGTAGTTTGAGTTTGTAACGAGTCATTTTTCCTTGGCCTGAAGCTTGTTAGCTCCCTTGTTTCTTATAAAAGGGATTTTCAGGGCATTGTAGAAGGGTTCTATTTTTATGGTCCCAGTAGCAAGTCTCAGCTGAAAATGAGCAGCATTGTAATTTCCTTCCACAAAGCAATTTAAGTAAATTTGTGTTAATTCTTATAAATTTTTTTGATTTTGAAAGTTTTATTGAATATTGTATGGAAGAGATAACAGAGGATTCTATTGAAAATATAGTACGAGTTCAGATCTCTCCGATGTGTAATGTTGTCATGTTTTGAATTAACAGAATCATGAGTTTTATTCACTCAGTGCATTGTTGTGATGTATGTAATCTTTCTTTCATGATTTGATTCAAGGGGTCAATTAAATGTTTTATTAGGATTGCAGATATGACATGGTTATCCAACGATTGTGATAAGTAGGCTGGGCTGGGATTACTGTTGAAGGGATATAGTGAGGCAATACTTCTTAGATCACATGCTATGGATGAAACTCTGTTGTAAGATGTTGTATTTCTGACGACTCAAATGCCCAATGGATAAGGCATTGATCTTAACTATTGTGGGTCTTACAAGTTTGTTTTCATTTAAACTCATGTTGTTTCTTGTTGCAACAAAAAATATTAAATCATGAATACCTATATTTTTGTTGTATGATGTTAAATTATTTCATCTCATGCTCTAGGTAAGGTTGATGTTCAATGGGTAATTAGTCATTATCTAGTATCTCCCGGTTGTGTTGAGCCTCATATGAGATTTATTCTTGTATTGATGCCATTCAGTGTATATTCAAGGGTATTAAAGGGAACCCCCCTTGGTTTTGCAGAACCTGGAGTGTAGAGGGATAGTTCAATATCCCTGTTAGTTGGTCCAGTCCTCTTAAGACTTTGAACATTGGAATTGGCTCCTCTATAGAATGTATTGAAGAGTGTACTGGTAGCTTTATAAGTGTAAAGCCTTTTCATGAACCAACAAAATAGCGACTCTGCTGGGGAGTTGTATAATGAGTGCATAATTGATAAGGTTGTTAGTTGAGCTTGCTCCTTGCCTTGTTGATTTCAGGCCAGTTAGTCAGTCCATTTAGATTGCTTAGAGTTGAAGAGTATCTTTTATGGTTAAAGATTGAGTTCCTTATCTGGGGACTATAATAGTATAATTTGTCATTTGAAGTTATATCTTGTGAAACGTTAAAATATATTTTTGAATTGCTAAACGTTGTAAGGAGATCCTTGCAAATTATTACATAATATTTTTCCCAATTTATAATAGGTGGCGGCTCTAATCCCTGCACCAGTGCTTGCATAATATTTTTGTTCTAATGATTCCACAAGATCGGTAAGAAGGGTTTTATGAATCTTATTGAAGCAACATCCGGTTGATGGGTGAGCTCTATGGGGATCCAAAAGGCAGATGACTAAAGGTGATACAGAAGCAGACATTGATTTCTTGTCATAAGTTTTGAGAGTAGAAATGCAATATAAAACTAAATTTTGCATACTTCTGATTTACATTCTCCAGCTTATGTATTATGGTTGGTGAAGTATGTTTGAGATTATTTTGTGATAGAAAAAGAATATTCAATTGCAAAGTTTGTGTCAGAAGTTAAAATGGATGCGTGATTTGTCTAGATATATTTGAGAAGTGTCGGGCCTGATTTCACAAAGAATGCATCCCATACTGATTCCTTGCATAAATTTTTCTATGGAAATATATGTGCCACTATATTTCAATGGCATTTATGGTTTCCCAAATAAAATTCCTATTGAAATTAGGAAATATTTACCAAGGTTTAATGGGAAATGATCATATTCAACACAAAAACATGTGCATGAATTTGCTGATCTGATGGGTGATTATGAGATTTATTAGGAAGATGTTTTTATGAAGCTGTTTGTTCATACATTGAAAGAAGATGCCATAGATTGGTTTTTCATCTTACCTGCATGTTTTATTTCCTCTTGGGAAGAATTAAGTGCAACTTTCATGGAGTAGTTTGCTGAAAGAATAAATGCAAGTGATGTGTTGAGAAAATTGATGGAGATTGAGATTGAGAAAGATGAACTAGTTCCATCATTCAATATTAGATTTGCAAAAAACATTAAATGATATTCCAAGAAGTTATAGGCCCAATGATAAAGTATGTTTAGTGATTTATTTGGGCACTTTTGATGAAGATATGAGCTTCTTGTTGAGAGATAAATAGCCGAGAACTTTATATCAGGCTTTCATGACATTGATGGACATTGAAAACAATTTGAAATATGGAATTAAGAGAGGTTTTCTATCTGCTGGTGTCCGTTGCCATAACATATTTAATGTTGAAGAGGAGTGTGAATTAAGTAGTAATATTTAGTGTCAATGTATTGATACTCCCGCTAATCATACTAATCATCTTGTTGTATGTGTTCCAAATTTAAATGTGAATGATGAGTGCTTATTTCCAACAATATTGGTCCCTCACATTAATGATGAAATGGCCGCAGGAGGAAGTTGTTTGCAGTCTAACGTTGAAGATAAGAAATAAGAAAATTATTCATTAGATAAAGGTGTTGATAATATGTAGAATTCTGATGATGTTGATTTAGTTTCTTCTTTTATTGATGAGAATGATTATGATATTAGGATGGATGGTGTTTTTAGTGAAGATTATAATGCTTTATGTGATGAAGATATAAATATGGACCGACCATTTCTTTGTCTTAATGTGTATGAGGGGGATTTTCATTTGGTTTGTAACCCCTTATATGATGGGATAATTAACAAACTTGATGTTATAAAGGATGCTAGTGTGCAAGGTTTTGTTGTTGATATTTCTTTCTCAGATAGATCAGCTTTATGTGATGACTTTTCTAAAGAATAAAATGAAAATCATAACATGGAGTTTTCATGCTACGAGGATTATAGTGCTGAACATTGTTCTTGTTTAGATTCTGACCAGTCTTCTTTTGAAGAAGATTGTTGTGACATTAAAAAGGACAGTCGATTTAATAATAATAATTATGCATTTTTTGGTGAAGGTGTGGATGTAGACCAACCAGTCCTTTGCCACAATGTTTATGAGAGAGGTTTGCATTTGGTTTCTAATCCTTTATATGAAAAATCTGTCAAGGAACCAAATGTCTTGATGATTGTACTAGCTTGTGAAGTTGAAGATACACATAAAGCTAAATCAAAGATTTCAATTCCTTGCCAACCAGTTGGATATGAGGTAATACATGGTGAGTGTTGTAAATTATATCAAGATGCATTACTTGATGGATATTGTATTCCCATTGCATTTGCAGATAATGTAAATGATGATACATATATATTTTTGTATGATGTTTATGAGGGGTGTGATTGGAAGAACATGGGCAGTTTCAAGTATAAATTATTTTACAGCTCATGAATGTTGGTATATGTAGACAATGTATATATAGTAGTGTTTCCAAATTACTGTTCATACATGTTGATGAGAACTACATTTTTGATAGGGGTAAATATTGGTTTTACGTGTTTGGTGGCTCAAGACTACCAATTTGACTTTTTTGTTTAGTGTAGAGTTTTGAGTTTTTGAATAAGGAAGTGTTGAAGAAGGAAGGCACTAGTCTTCTCTTCAAGAGATCTGAAATCTCGCCATGCTCACAAGGGGCATGTGTCCCCAACAAGAGCCACTGTTGGGACCTGCAAATTTTAAAGAAATTTGAGGTTTCCATAGGTGGTTAAATACAACAATATCTAGTTGAGTCAGGAAATACTTTGTTTTAAATATCACATGGTTTCATTTTTTGATTTAAGAGAATTACAAAAGGAAATGGTTCTATTGTTTAGCAATTGAGATTTTCTCTGCATGCGTGAAACTAAGAAATGAGAGCTATTTTCACACTTGCTTTGCACTGCACTATTTAGTCAAAGGAATGCTCACAATTATATAGCCCACGTTGAACATGCAGGGGAAGGGTTTAATGTTTTAATTCATTAATGCAAAAAAATAAGGTACCAAAAGGCATGCCCCTTTTGGCAAGTGGTTCGCATGTGGTACAAAGAGCTAGCAGTCGACAAGGATATTTTGTATACCTGTGTCCATATGGTGATGACTTGGCATAAGGGTTAGCAAATCAGAGTGCACCATCTGGAAGGCTAATTGAATAATGATGATATGGCAAGGGGATATGTGAAGGATAGGTATCGTTTCGCCATGAATTCACAAGGTAATGGAGCATTCAGGAGGAAGAGTTGTGATGGTGCACAAGAATTAAGCGTGACAGACAAAAGGGAAATTGCAGCGTCGCAAGGTGGATTGATGGTTAGTGGTGGTGGTTGTGAACTTGTTCGTGGTTAAGAGAAATTCTTGTCGTAGGGCTGCAAATCATATTGACGGTTAAGAAAGAGACTTGCGACCATGCGGTAAAATCAGAAGAAGTTGGTGTCGCATCACCCCAACATTTTGCAATGACTAAGGTAATGTGTTGTGATGTTGCGGCAAACAAAGAATGTCAAGTCGCAAGGTCACAAGGTTAGGTTGCGGCCAAGAAAGTTGCTCGCGAAGTTGTGATAAGTTGCCATGTGTCCATGATCATACATGATAAGGGAAATAAGGTGCAATCCTAGTGTTGAGATGAAAAATAAGTAGATTCATGGACTTTTCAAATTTTGTCATGTGGCAGTAGTGGCTGTATGACAGTCAAGGAAGCATTGATTAAAGTTATCAGTATTTTTTGGCTCTGTTATTTCATTGATTGCCTTGATTGCCCTTTTTTCTGTTCAAAGACAGGTTGCTAGAAATGGATAGCAAGGCATGGTGCTAGAAATGGATAAGCATGTCAGGGAAATCCTGTTAAAAGGCCAATTTGATAGGACATGCACAAGAAACAATAAATATTTGGTAGACTAAACTTTGCAGAAGATCATGGTGTTTTCAGTAAGAATTATTATGGATTTTGATGTCTCTGACTCTTTACCTCTATACACATGCATTTTTAGACATTGAAGGGTGACTGTCAAAGTACATTTAATAGAAGTGCACAAGGATTTGGAGGTTATAAGTACGACCTTTCCATGACTTATTTGCCTAGGTGTTAATGAAAATAGATATTGTTAAGGATAAGCAGTGTCTCTGGATACAAATATAGAAAGAGTATTGGGATTGATTGCATGGGGAAGAATACACCGTAGTTAAAGAGATATTAAAATGAAGATGGGTGGTTGAAGGGATATTAAAAGGTGAACTGTCTTGCAAACTCACAAATCATAAGAGCTTCACCTTTTTTATACCCTTTGACTCAAATATACTAGTTAGTTGGCTGGAGAAGAGAACGAGGAGATGTCAAGTCCTTGGGTTTCTCTTTCTGATTTATTTTCAGAATATATCAATGCCCTTGGAAGATCTTTGATGATAATCTTTCATCCTCGCTTCTCTTGTATCATAGCCATGTACTGTGCTATATTGGCCCGACTATGGTCTTTGTTTGTCCTGATAGTGACATTTTTTTCACTAACTAATTCAGTTGATGCGTACTAGAATTAGTTAAGGGAACAAAATACCCTATATGGAAATATTATTAAGTTACCTTTTTGTCAAGCATATCAATTTTCCTTCAACGGTACAAGTTGGAAGCATAAAGGATTGGTTACGTTGGAAGCATTATTTTGTCTTCTTTTGTTGTTTTTGTGTCAGGTAGTTTGAGTTTGTAACGGGTCATTTTTCCTTGTCCTGAAGCTTTTTGGCTCTCTTTTTTCTTATAAAAGGGATTTTCAGGGCCTTGTAGAAGGGTTCCAGTTTTATGGTCATAGTAGCAAGTCTCAGCTGAAAATGAGCAACATTGTAATTTCTTTCCACATAGCAATTTAAGTAAATCTATATTAATTCTTATGAAAGTTTTTTAAGTTGAAATTTTTATTGAATATTGTATGGAAGAGATAACAAAGGATTCTATTGAAAATATAGTACTGGTTAAGATCTCTTTGATGTGTAATGTTGTCATGTTTTGAATGAACATAATCATGAGTTTTATTCACTCAGTACATTGTTGTGATGTATTTAATCTTTCTTTCATGCTTTGATTCAAGGGGTCAATTAAATGCTTGATTAGGATTGCAGATATAACATGGTTATCTAGGGATTGCGATAAGTAGGCTGGGCTGGGATTATTGTTAAAGGGATATTGCGAGGCAATACTTCTTAGATTATATGCTATGGATGAAACTATGTTGTAAGATGTTATATTTCTGACGACTCAAATGCCCAATGGATAAGGCACTGATCCTAGCTATTGTGGGTCTTACAAGTGTGTTTTCATTTAAACTCATGCATGTTGTTTCTTGCTACAAAAAAATTGATTAAATCATGAATACTTTTATTTTTTTGTATGATGTTAAATTATCTCATCTCATGCTCTAGGCAAGGTTGATGTTCAATGGGTAATTAGCCATTATCTAGGATCTCCTGGTTGTGTTGAGCCTCATATGAGATTTCTGCTTGTATTGATGCCATTCAGTGTATATTTAAGGGCATTAAAGGGAATCTCCCCTTGGTTTTGTAGAACCTAAAGTGTAGAGGGATAGTTTAGTATCCATGTTAGTTGGTCCATTCCTCTTAAGACTTTGAACATTGGAGTTGGCTCCTCTATAGAATGCATTGAAGAGTGTACTGGTAGCTTTATAAGTGTAAAGCCTTTTTAGGAACCAACACAAGTTTGAGTCAAGTTAATGGTTTCAAATATTGGGACAAAGTGACAAAGATGGATGGTCAAGATGCACCTCAAGATGAGTGATGGAGAATTTATTTGTCCTTGATCCATGTGATTCGAATGCTCTCATCTTATTGGTTTATGGAGTTTTGTCCTTTCGTGGTTGGTGAGAATAAATGCATTTAATAAATTGATTTAGCCATGGGTTCTCTTGAATGACTGGATTAAATTTGATTTAAAGTATACAATTAATTGATTAAAATCAATTGAGCAATTATTTTATCTTTTTGATTTAATTAATCCAATAGCTTTGATTTCAATTAGTTCATTCTTTGATGTTCAATTGCTTAATTCGCCTTTCTTGATTTGATTTGATCAATTTAGGGTGTCTACAAATGCCCCTCTTTGAGTCAATGTGTGAAGCATGTTGGTTCAAAGTATCATTGATAATTGATTCACTGATTAACTGATGCATGATCTCAATTTGATGCTGGATCCACTAATTAATGTCGATTTGATGATCTTTATTTTTTTCCGATATAATAAACCTCGATGTGATTCCCTAATGAAAAATTGATTTTTTATTTTTTCGATGCTCCACTGATGATTTGATGAATTTGATTGAATGATAGGATGTTGCCCTTGATGATGAAAAAAAATCTAATATGAATCCTTGATTTGAGTACTTGTTTTTGGTATGACCCCCCCTCTGGAAATGAATCGAAATGATATTGAGAAATTTGGATAATTTGTGGAATTTTGAATTAGATTACAATTTCGATTGGTTTCCTGATAAAAATCATTTTAGATAATGCCCCATTTGAATTAGATCATTGATGTGTCTTGAAGACTAGATTGTCTACCTTTTTAATGAATGAGTCAACATTTTTTGATGAGTATTCCTTAGTTAGATGATAGGATATGATTCTTCGACCTCACGATCTAGAGGATCAAAAAATAGATGTGCTCACTGAGATTGATAGAAATCTCAATTGAGTGGATATGATGGATGATGTTTGATGCTTGACTGATTAAGATGATTGATAAATCATTGACTGATTTATATTGGGTTTGATCAGCCTATGTAGATGTCTTTTTGATGCTCTAGTTAGGTTGATAATGTTTTGATATCTCTTGATGTTAGTCAAAATCACTTGGTTGATATTGTATTCATGCCAATTTGATATGATAGGTAGGTTGATGGAATGATTTGCCTTCCTCAAGATCTAGAGTTAAGAAATTTGATGTGCTCAAGATGAGCAAACAGATGATAGGATAAATGATTGATTTTAGATGATCAATTGGATGATTTGACTAATTGATATTTGATTGGATAGGCATAGTTATATGTTTCAAGCATATGGGGTCTATTAGATGTTCTCATGATGCAAAATTAGGGACTGGTAGAAGAGAAAGGTCATCCATTGGTGCAAGTGCTTATATCGGTATAGGTGATAAACAAAGTTAGGTTGCCCCTATTTGATCAAATGTTTAGGTTTCCCCTAGGTGAGAAGATGTATATTGATGATTTCCTTGATGTAGCACTGATCATTTGATGGATCAAACATTTGATGATGTACTTTGGTTATGGACTTTGATGATATAACCATGATTAACTTTCCACCCCCTTGTTGAGAAATCCCATAAGTAAGATGCATTTTTAGAGCTACTCACCTTAACTAAAAATGCAAGGCTAATCTAAAAATGAAATACAAGATGTAGCTATGGTTGTCACTTATCGCAGGATAATGCTAATTTATTTTTCATCATTGAGCTTTTCAGAACCTGAAGTTGGTACAATCCTCACTAGTTAGATTTGCCAACCACGATGATATGAATACCTCCTTCCTTTGGATTTCAACAATGAAGTCGGTACAACTCTCAATAGTTTGACCATGGGAGTATGAATACTGCTTTCGTCAGATTCATTATTGCAAGTGGATTTTGGCGTTAAGAAATGGAAGATCTAAATGGCCAAGGTATCCGTTTGCGTAAACAAATAGAGATTTGATTCCTTTCATATGAAAATGTCCTTGATGATTATTTGATGATCAAGTCATTAAAAGAGTTTACATATTTCTATGAATCAATCTTACAAGAAGGCACACAAAAACCAAGAAAATACCATGCCTCCATTGCTTATCTAGTCAAATACATCATTGATTTTCTAAAAAGACATGAATCCAAAAATAAGCAACACCCCTAAATAACATTGCTTTTGTTTGTGGATCCATATTTCAGAAGTACTTCATCCATTTTGATCTTTATTCAAGTTTTTAATCTTGATTAAGGTTTGATCATATTTGATGTTGTAGATTGCTATGATGATGAATCTTGATCAAATTAGAATGTTTGAAATTTGATATGAATCAAAGGGTTGGAGTGTCTTGACTTCGGTTTGATGCAAAGATTTGTGTCAGTTGGGTTTGTCATGATGAACTCACTAATTTAGGATTCTGCCCCAGGTGGATAGAACAAAGATTTTGAACTTAGGCAGATTTCAAAATCATGAAGAAAGCTTGGTATATGCAGATGTAGCTCTAAGACTTTATGAAAGAGTTTTGGATTTTTTTTTTTTTTTTGGGATTTTTTCATTATTTTGATTTTTTTATTTTTATTTATTTTTAAAGATTTTAGATTTTTTAAAGATTTTTAAAGATATATATATATATATATATATATTAGAGATTTTGTATTTTTTTGGATTTTTAAATTTTTTTAAAAAGATTTTGGATTTTTATATAAAAGTCCAATATACAATGATATCATAAGAAACAAATCTGAATACATCAAGAGTGAATGCCATCATAATCTGAAGCACATCACCATAATGAGTATCGAGTACATCACAAAGGTACATCAAAAGGAAATCTGATAAAAAAGAGGAACATCTATCTCTGACCATCCTCTACACCTCCACCTGTATTTGTATATGTAGGGTGAACCTGAGAAGAACCTGCTGCCCGAGTAGGATCATTGCCAAACTGAGCAACAAACACAACCAACACTAAACTGACCTGAGCCAACTCACCCCATATAGCTGCCATACCTACATGTATATCCTGTTGTGTGTGTGAAATAGTGCACCTGTTGCCTGTGGCACAACACTTCAATAGATCATTACGTTAGTGAAAATAGGGTTAGTAAAACATGGAAATCCACTAAAATTGATCTATTGCTTTCTAACTAGGAGTGTGAAAAACAACATAATAGCCCTCAGATTATGCCTTTTCCAGTGACATATACAACCTAGCATGAAAGATTCTATTAAAAATAA
>MU227940.1:2426579-2438937 GCA_018584345.1 Thuja plicata | reverse complement strand
TATCTTTTGGTGATCTAATTTTATCTCTTTCCAATCCCATTTTCCTTAGTATATCTTCTGGTTGCCTTTTGAGAGCCATAACCATCTCTTCATTATCTGGTCCTACCTCAGCCATCTCATGGAAAACATCATCCCATTTGTTAATTCTTTTCTCCTTTTCAATCATTTCCTGATTTGGCTCATACTGAGACTCATGTCCTCTTCTATTACTTTGAAAAAAAGGATTATGATTTTCACTGCTTCTCTCATGACTATGATGGCTTGAATTAGGGAATTGTTCACAAGCATATTCTTTGTCATCTTTATTAGGATACATCATGTGAGGTACATAAGACATCTTTACACTTGGATTTTTGACCTTCCTTAGCTTTAAGTCTAATTCAAGTTGATCAGGATGCAAGGACCTTCTTCCCCACATAGAAATTATTAATAACAAAATTACCTAACCAAGTTTGTCACTTCTTTATGTTTGTAGAGTCGCCACCCTCTTCTTAGAAGGAGATGAAATTAAGCTGTTTGGGTTCTTCCTCAGTAGAGTATATGCTACAAAAATATAAATAGAGGCTTAAGTTTAAACATATAAATTTTAAACAATGAAAACTTTAATAAAATTTACAAGCTCTATTATATCACATTTAAAAGCTTTGAATGATATTACTCCTATATTTACTTCTTTATATTTGAAAATGTAAATTCTGAAATTTTCAAAATTTAAGCAATAATAATTCTTATGATACTTTAATAAAGAATGAAAAATTAAAAGCTGAGTTAAAGTATCAAATTCTAAATCAAATCTGATTTATAAAACTCACCACAATGTATTAATTTAATGAATCTCTATGCTGGTCTAAAAACAAAAAACTTATAAAGTTTATTTGCAACTCGTTCCCCAGTAGAGTCGCCAATCTGTTGGTGCTCAAATCGACAGATTGGACTCCTAATGGATTTTGTTATCCAATGAAGATAAATACGATCGATCTGCCAACGAATGAGGTTTCAACAACCTCCTACAATTCTGATTCCACGGAACCAAGGCTGGTGGGCCTGCACTTTAAACCTGTCTTCAAAGTCTTCTAGAGATTTCCTATAATAGATAACTGGTAACTTCAACTCCTGCTTCTCAATATGTTAATAAGATCATGAAACTGAAAATATATGTATTAATGAAATGTAATGTGTTTAGTATCGTTTGATAAGATTGAAAATATGAACTGAATTAAATGAAATAAAATAGTAATTCAAATAACTTGAAACAATGAAACCCAATATTGAATTGAAATAACGAGACAGACCAGTGCTATATTCCAATAATGGGCAAACAGAGTCGATATATCTTCAACCCTATGTTCAACTTCAAAGACAACTTTGAAACAAAGATTTTCACCTTAAAGGCGAAATGAAATGTACATACAACGATAAGTTTAAAAGTATTTCAATTTAATACTATTTCTCAAATGACAGACTCTTTGATCAATATTTTAATCAAAAGGATTTTAACCATACAAAAATGAGAAAGAAATAATTGAATATACAAAACATAAACTTAAAGTGAAATATGCGCAAAACAAAACTATCACTTTAAAGAATGTCTATTAGTTTATCTGAAGGACTTGACCGTAAAGAAAATAGTGAAAATGACTATTGCACAATAGAAGAAAAATACAGACTTATCTCTCTTTGTCAAGAAGATGTATCGGGTCTTTGCATTTAGATTTCAAACTTCAAACTATCTTTCATTTTATCACAATCCACAAATCCATAATTTCAACATGTCATTCAATGTTTTGTTCCAATTCAATGTTATAATTCTGTCCCCATTTGCAGATTTTCGTATCTATATAAATATAAAACTGAAAAGATGCATGGAAACATTGCATCCCTTCCCAAAAACTAACCTAAAACTAACTATTTTATCAATTTGATTGATTTGATATACAAATTTCTTCTTTTTAATAATGACAACTACCAACCATTCGGTTGGAAAACTCCTGAAACCTCCTAAACTGCTTGGTCTGTTTAAAAAAAAAACCCTCGTGGCTGCATTGGGCTCATCCTTGTTGTAGAAACACGGCTCTGAGGATAACTTTGAGGATGGCTACCTTCATTGACCCTTGCTAATGCTTGGAAATGATGGAAGTTGGCGAGAAAAGGTTTGATTCATTAATCTGCTAACTCATCTGATGAGTCATCAATGAGTTAGCAGGCTTATTGATCAACATATAAATCTGCGGTGTATAAGGGAACAGATCCAAGCTAATTCTTCCATTTTCTTAGACCCCTGTTACTGCATACATCTCTAATGCGTGGTTTGGCATATCGACCTGCTATGTATATGGGAGTCAACCCATCACATGGTAAGACCAATCATCATTTCTGCTTTTATACGCTAGAAAAATGCCTCCTTTACTCCTTGTCGCCTTTGTTGACAGATGGTGTGATGTTTGCTGTTGATGGAGGTTGTCGACTGTATGCTAGATAAATATATCAGTTGGTTTTCTTCAATATGAAATGGATTATATATCGCCTCATGCCATAGCATTTGGTGGTGATAATATTTCTCAATAAATCTGGGTGCTTGACTTAAATGATCTCTGCCTATGAACGTTACACCTTATGCTATTATTTATCGCTAGCTCTCAGATATGAGAATCATAACATATAATAGCGACTATAATATATTGCCTAGTTTTGAGGTCCACATATGATGGTCGCTGCTGGAATTGATATGTCTCTGTTTATGTAGATTAATCTGCATATATTTCAATCTCTGCAATTATATGCTAGAAAAAACACCTCCCACCTGCTATTTGATCTGCCAACTGCTGATTTTTATGCTACCACCGCTCTGTTTAACATGTTGGAGACTGATTTATGGGAGTTGATGACGTGATGTTTGCTGTCCTCAACGACCCTCATTATTATTGCTGTTGAAGGTGGCGTGATTTGCAGATGGCATGGTGGAGTGTGATTTGCCTCAACCTCTACTCTTTGTCGCTGATAAAGGTGGCGACTTGTTTGTTGTTGGTGTGAGGGAGTGATTCAACGTGGAGATACATCTTGCCACCTTTACACAATAATGATGCCAATGTTATAATAATAATCCAAATATAATTATAATTTTGAAATCATCTTTAAACGTTGATAATCAATAGATAGAAGAGAATTTCAAATAACAATGACTAATTATAAAGCATTCGAAATTAACACAAACAATAATATAATCTTTTATCAGCATAATTACACAAAGCTTAATAACTTAATTAATTAGCTATCTACTTCTTATCATTTCGATAAAAGCTTTGATTTGATTTAAAAATAATAATAATAATAATAATAATTTAGAATTATATCTTTCTTTATAACAAATAGCATGAAATCATATATTAATTAAGAAACTCAACCATATAACTTTCTTTCAAGATTAAAAGCATATACTAATACCATAAAAGAAGAATAATAATCTAAATTTTGATAGATTATATATGATATTATGAATGTTTTCAATGTTAACATAGTATTAATATAATATTACCTCTTTAAAACAATGATATCGTTTAAACACATTTTAAAGATATATATATATATATATATATATATATATATATATTAATACTTTCCTATATAATTCTTTTACACTATGAAAAGGAAATGTTATTTATCACATAATTATCAATCAAACTTTAATATCTTATAATCCTAAGATTATAATCATAAACAACAACATCATTCTTTTATAAAAAATAATGAATATTCAAATGAATGAAGGATTAATTAAATCAAGATCAATCCTAAAACATTTAACATTTGAAGGTATCATTAAACCAAAGATATGATTTTCCTCAAAATATTATCTTTCAGGTCATGATTGTAAGTTAATTGCTTCTACCATTGATATGAATTTAGAAATTAATAATGCAATGGTTAGAGATGCAGAATTTTATTTAAGTACATTAGGATTTAGATGAAAATATCACATAAGGTTTCAAACCTAATAAAAAACATATGCAATTTTATTATGTCCTTAAGGAAGAAGTCACAAGATTAGATCCTTAGATTTCCTTTAATGAAAATAAACCTTTAAGAAGATGATTTTAAAACAAACGTGAATCTTCCAACATTAAGCATTAAGACATATGACAGTGAATAAATACGTGGTAACATTTTGACAAGAGAAGGATGATGAGAAAGAAGCTATAAAAGACAATTAGGTATATGTAGACAGTTACTTCCCTGAACAAGAATGGATACAAGTCACCTTGTGGACATGGGTTCCACCACCTATGTAGGTCACATGTCCACCTATGCAAACAACATAGGTGGGATGATCACCTTCAAAGCTAGCGCAGGAGGGAGGCCATTCTGCGCAGGTGGTAAGATAACTTGCGCAGGTGGTTAGAAAGGCCTCAAAATAGGGTCTGGGGGTTCCTAAACCACCCTAAACTTTCCTAAACTATTCAAAAACCTAGGACAAGGTCAAAATTAGGTGAAAAAGGTCCTAGGTTGGTCAACAAGAAACATAATGCATAGAAAGTTCACCAAAGTCGCATGGTGATCACAGGAGGAGCTGCCAGTTCCGTAGACACGGGAGAGCAAACCGGCATGCCTGGATATCCATCATCATTTGAGAAGTCACGAGAGGAAGATATTAGCCTCTCTAGGATTGTATTACATTATATACATGCCCAAGATTAGGGAAAACTGGGGATTGATCGCAACGTTAGCCGAGCAATGGCACTCAAAGACTAGTTTCTTCCACCTACCGACATGGGAGGTGAGCGTGACTTTGGAGGATGTATGTCACATCCTCAGGATTCCCATTCATGGGGAACTAGTAGAGTATGACCCTACCATAGAGAGGTTAGCATTGCATCGGCTGTTCGAGAGTGATGATGAGGATCTGGACATTCGTGACTACAAGATTTGATGGGAGACAATTGCTAGGCAGCATGATAGATTGATCGCTGTTATCTGTGGGGTTATTGCATGTCTCTTGGTACCGCATAGATGAGGCCATAGATTCCCTATTGGATGGGGAGGGTCCTTGAGCAGATGATCATGGAGGGTCCTTGAGTAGATGATCATGGAGGGCTCAAAGAATTTACTTGGCGTCCATACAAAGATTTCCCTAGATGGGAGGATGATATGGAGCAGCTACTGTACTACAGACATGAGAAATACCTCATCAAGAGGTTCGTTATGGGTCACATGGTTAATGAGTTGTAGATTCCAAAGAAATTTAGGAAAAAATTTGGAGAGATATAGGGAGTACTAACAGGTACAACATTGTTTTCTCAGTCAAGGGTCGAGGCCAAGACATGGGGTGCAACACTCAGGCCTCAGGTGGCATATGCAGAGTTTGAGCAGTTACAGCCCAGACCATGGGGAGGAGGTGCAGATGTGGCATATGAAAGGACCATAGATGAGTCTGGTAGATGGTTTTCTTTGTATAGGCTGATTCCTTTGACAGATCCAAATGTAGTGATATCGAGAGTGCGGGTGCCCTGAGATGAGAGCACCGAGGAGGAGGATGAGGATGAGGGAGATGAGGAGGAGGTTTCAGACGAGGATGATGATGATGATGAGGATGATGATGATGAGGATGATGATGATGATGATGATGATGATGATGATAGGGATCTCAGTGACATGCCGATGTAGGTGGATGAGGATAGGGATGATCCACCACATGGGGATGACATACAGGGTCCTGATGACTGGTTCGAGGATCAGAGATAGTACATCATAGAGATTATGAGAGAGATAGATAGATTGAAATTGGAGAGAGATAAAAATAGAGCTTCATAGGATATAGATCATGTAGCATGGATTGTCGAGTGATCAACGCTCACAACACAGACGGACAGGTTGACAGCAGAGAGGGATGCAACTATGGACAGAGCATAGAGTGCGTAGGAGGAGGCACGTCAGTTTATCATTTCCATCAGAGATGTAGGTGTGCATGATATTGCAGGGATGATATGGGATTCTCAAGAGGAGAAGAGGTAATGGTGAGTGATGTATGAGCGAGATGTGCCATGGGATCAGTGGGCACCAAGTTACAGAGTGTCATCCAACAGATCGCACTCCCGTAGGACGTAGAGCAGTGGGGGAGTGCTAGGACTGAGGGGGCCACCTAGATAAGAGAAGATAGGGCATCACACAGGGGATCCTCATCTTCCAGATATGATAGGGATCAGGAGGACTGAGAGAGTAGGGGTTGACAGGAGGTCTCTCTAGCAGAGGGACAATTTTGATAGACATGTGATAGATTATGAGCCTGCGGGCCTCAGTGTATACAAACACCTTGATTTTTGTACTCTGATACTTTTTGAGATACACATATATGATACCTAGCTACTTTATGATGCATAGGATGGATGATTATGTATATGCTTTAATTTCCTGTTATATGATGATGCTTATGTATTGCCTTTGTTACGCAATAAAATTTGTTATGGATGCAGTAATTGTTTTTGTCTTTTGCCATTTTGAAATGTATGAATGCAAAATGCAAATGTATGTTTGAAATTTTTCTCATGTATAAATGAATGAATGTAAAAATGCACATGTTTTTGTTGTTTTTCAAGTTTATGAATGCATGTATGCATGATGCACCTATTTTTGATGTACCAGAGTACTAGACCAAGGTGACTGCAAGAACTGGCTGAAGAATTGTTAGCAGAAGGCGGAAATTAGACAAAGAAATGTTAGTAGAAAGATGTTGGATTTCAAAAGTGCATTTTTTGATAATAGCTTATTTTGATATTGCAAGAGCGGATGCAGCACATCATGGTACAAAAGACAGAGCACAAAAGTCATCCTTTTTGCGTAAACAAACATGATGCAGACTGAGGATGATCTTCTCCGTCCCAAAAGCATGTAGAAGACATGCCCTAGAATTTCATGAGATCTCAAACAAGCAAAAAAAAGATAAAACGAAAGCAACTGGTCATGAACCATCTCGGCTACTCTCATAAGTTCAGATAATATCATCGAGTAAAATAGGAACATGAGAAAAAAAGAAAATAAAAAATACTCACGAAAACAATGTGAGCCAACAACCATTCTGATCTTTTTTTATTTGCATTAACTATTCGTTGATTGGTAGCTTAGATTTACAAATTGATTGATTTAAGAATTGATTGATAGCTTGGATAGATTGATAGATAGCAAAGGTCAAAAGATTGAACAGTCCAACCAGATTGAATGTTGAGTCATAATGATTCAGATCACATATGATTTTGTTAAGCACAGAATGATGATTCTGCCATTGATGTTGGCAAACATGATGTTCGATTCACAAAAAGAAGATAAGTATGTACAAATTTATTGGAGATTTTTGAAGAGATTTTGCAATTTTTAGGATTTTTGAAATATTTGAATTTTTTGGTCTTTTTTCAGGACTTTTTACGATTTTTAGGATTTTTTTAGCATCATTTTTGAATTTTTAGCAATTTTTTCAAGATATTATTTGATTTTTTTGGATTTTGAGTTTCTTATTTGGATTTTTAGGATTTTTCAGGTCATTAAGATATTTACAATGTGTTATCTCCAATCAAATAGTCAAGGAATCTCATGGATAAACCATGTTTAAGGTCTTGCCCCCAGTTTGAATTCAAATTCAAAGATGCTCAATGCGAGGAATCTGCCCCCAGACAACAAAGAGGCTATGTACAGAGGCTAAAAGGACAGATAGACTGGGTATACCAAGGGTAAGAAAAAGAAGATCAACCATTTACAGGTCATAAAGGGGCACATGGTCGATGTAAATCGAAAGATATGATCAGGAAAGGACATCAGGATATCAGGTGGAACCATGATAGACAATGGAGCAACAACTTACTATGCGTGGTGCCTGTTTGCCTGGTTTTCACCACGGTACTTGTCCAAAGCGCCTGTTTGCCAGGTTTTCATTTATGGATGAGATTTTTCTCTTGATTTCTATTTTTGCATGCCAAGATGCCTATTTGCCAAGTTTTCATCAAGGCAACCATTTTTTTCTCTTTTGATTTTTTTCTTTTTTCTCTTTTTTGATATTTTTTTCAGAAATTTTTGCAATTTTTTTGTACTTTTTTTAGTAAATTTTTTCAATTTTGTGTACTTTTTTCAGGAATCATGCATAATACTTATAGAGGTGCATGCTATTCAATGCCTCTGACAATGGTTCTCCCTCCAGTGTTATAATCTGATACACTGCAGACCCATATGATGTTGTGACTATGTAAGGGCCGTCCCAATTTGGTTCAAATTTTCCAGCCTTCTCTTTGTGTGGCTAGGTTTTGTAATTCATCTTTAGAACCAAGTCTCCGATCTCAAAATGGAAAGCTTGAACTTTCTTGTTGTAACTCCATTTTAGACAGTTTTGATAGGCTTGCAAGTGTACCAAGGTAGTTTGTCTCCACTCATCAAGCATTTCGAGCTCATACAATCTGGAAACTCTATACTTCTCATCATCAACAATGCCTTGTAAGGATACTCTCAATGAAGGAATTTCAACATCAAGGGGTAATATGGCCTCAACACCATAGACTAGAGAGTATGGAGTAGCACCAATGGGGGTGTGAATGCTGGTCATGTAGGCCCACAGAGCTAGGTTGAGTTGTAAGTGCCAATCGCGACCAACATCATTGAAAGTCTTTTGTAGGATCTTAATGATGGTTTTGTTAGATGCCTCTACTTGGCCGTTGCCTCATGGGTAGTAGATGCTAGAAAATCCATGACAAATTTTGAATTTATCACAAAGCTGGGTAACATCTTTGTTCTGGAGTGGGCTTCCATGGTTAGTAATAATGGCTAGAGGAACTCCATAACAAAAAATGATATAATTCAGGATGAATATGGAAACTTGCTTGCCAGTGATGTATGTCATGGGGATAGCTTCCACCCATTTGGTAAAGTACTCAGTGGCCGTGATGATATACTTATGGCCATCAGAAGATAGGGGTGTGATCTTCCCTACAAGCTCAAATTCCCATTGAGAAAAGGGCCATGGAGAAACCACTAGCTGTAGATCCTGTGCCCGAGCATGAATCAAATTGCCATGAATCTGGCACTTGTAACATTTCTTAGAAAATTTATGAGCATCTTGCTCCATGGTGGGCCAGTAATATCCTACTCGAACCAAATTCTTGGCAAGACTCAAACCATTGAAATGTCCACCACAAATACCATTGTGGACCTCATGCAAGGCAGTATCAACCTCTTGCGAATCAAGGCACCTGAGGAGGGTTTGGTCATAGACTCTCCTATAAAGGGTATCACCAATGGTGACATAACAGGAGGATTAACAGACAATAGCTCGACGCTTGTTCTAGGATAAGGTAGGGGGTAATATCTAGGCGTGTAGGTAATTGTAGAAATCTTGACACCAAGGGGAATTGGGACCAAAAATGTCACACACAAGCTCAAATTGTGAAATGTTGAATGCCAGAAGCAATAACTGCTCAATGAAAAATTCACATCTCTCTTCATTATTCGGCATGTTGATCATAGATGCAATAGTGGCCATAGCATCTTCTTGTTTTTTATGTACCCGTGGAAGTTGGCAAAAACTGATTGTGACAAATTGCTCCTTGAGAAAGTTAGCCAATTGCTTGTAAGGTACTAGATTTTCATCCTTAGTTTCATAGTCATCAGTGACCTTTTGGATTACCAATTGAGAATCACCATACACCTTGAGGTGCTAGATTTTCCATTGAATAGCAAGTTTGAGTTTGGTGACCAGTGCTTCATATTCGATGATGTTGTTGGTACATGCAAATGCAATTCTGTAAGATTTTGGTATGACATCACCTTGCGGGGTGAAAAAAATGATGCCTGCCCCTAATCCATGCCTAGTATGTGTCATAAAAGTAGAGTTGCCACTCATTGGATTCAGTGAAGGCAAAAATGGACTCATCTAGAAATTCTGAAAGCAATGGGTGATCATCAAGAACTGGTGCCTCTACGAGCTGATCTGCTATCACTTGGCCTTTTATTGCTTTTTTGTCTACATACTCTATGTCAAACTCACTCAGAAGCATGGCCCATTTGGCTAGGCGACTTGTGAGAGCTTCTTTTCCTAAGAGATACTTCAATGGATCAATCTGGTACACGAGCTTGGTTTTTGGGTGTAGCATGTAATGTCTTAACTTCTGTGTGGCAAAAACCATAGCAAGATAGGATCATTCAATGAGTGAGTAGTTTAATTCATATCCAAATAGAGTTCTTCTAATGTAATAAATATCTCTTTCTTGTCCTTATTTGTCTTGCTATGCAAGAAGAACACCCAATGTAGTTTCTGTGGCAGAAATGTACAAGATAAATGGATATCCTAGAATGGGAGGCATCAAGATTGGTGGATGCAATAGATAATGTTTTATTTGTTGGAATGAGTGCTCACATTCTTCATTCCAATGGAAATTCATGAATTTATGTAGTAGATTTTGAAATGACTGGCATTTATTTGCGAGTTGTGCAATAAACTAGTGGATAGACTATAGTTTTCCTTGTAGACTTCTCAGCTTCCTTAGAGTGTTTGGTGAAGGCATTTCTAAAATGGCTTGCACCTTTTCAGGATCTACCTTGATACCTTGTTGAGAGATGATATCTCCTAGGAGTTTCCCAGAAACAACTCTAAAAACACACTTTTTGGGTTTAAGCAGAGCTTATACCCTTCCATTCTTTCAAAGATTTTGGCCAGAATACCCAAATGATCTTTCCTAGTTGTGGATTTGTAGAGGAGGTCATCAACATAATATTCCATCAAAATGTGCATGAATTCATGGAAGATTGTGGTCATTTCCTGTTGATAAGTTTCTCTAGTGTTCTTGAGGCTGAAGGGCATGGCATTCCAATAACAGGTTCTCCAAGGACATGTGAAAGCTGTCTTGGCTTGATCCTTGGGAGTGATCCAAATTTGGTTGTAACCAGAGAAGCCATCCATCAGTGACAACATCTCATAACTTGCAGTCATGTCGACAATGTTGTCGATGTTGGGTAGAGGAAAATCATCTTTAGGGCACGCCTTATTTAGATCATAGAAATCAATGCATATCTGTATGCCCCCAGCATGCTTTCTAACAGGAACCAGATTGGAGATCTAGTCTTCGTAATCTATAGGTCTGATAAAGCCTGCATCCAATAACTTCAATTCTACTTTTACTAGTAGAGCTATTTGGGGATTCATATTTCTTAGCTTCTAATTTACTAGCTTCACACCTGGCTTTAAAGGGAGGTGGTGAAGAACTAACTCAGGGTCTAGGCTAGGCATGTCAGCATAGGACTAGGTAAAATTTATCTAGTGCTAAAGGAAGAATCTGACAAATTCATCCTTCTCTTCTGGTGAGAGTGATGCCACAAAATGTATGATCTTAGGGTTGTTTGGTGTCCGCAAGTTAATTTTGTCAGTCATTTCAATGAGAAATTTTGACTTCTCCTTTGGAGGGGGTATGTCTAGTCTTCCATCCTCGGGCACCTCGGAGATGTTTTCAGCCTCGGATATGTCCTTTGTTTTTACTTTTGCATGGTCAACTGGAACCTTTTGGTTTTCACAAGAGGACCTATTCTTTTTATTTTTTTCTTTTTTGATTTTATTGTGAGGCCCACCCCGGACCCCATCATAGTTTTCTAATTCTTGCTTATGATAGATTTAGCATATGATACTTTACTTTTGATGCATTATTAGACATTATGGACCTTATGCTTTATGTCACGGATTTGATTATTATGGATGCACGGACATATGATGCCTTATGATGAACTTTATGGACTTTATTATATTTTCCAGTTTGGACATTTATTTTGAGATTATAAATTCAGAAAAACTCATTATGATTATATTATGGTTATTGAAGAGATTTAGATTTATCTGATTTAAATGTTGAATTTCAATTTATTGCAATGTGAATTTTACCTTATGATAAATGTTCAAGATGAGAATTACGTAATCTTGTGATCTTTAGTAATAAATTAGTATATGGATGATGTTCGTATGTTCTAAATAATATTTATCTCTTTATGATGTATATATATTTTTCTCGGGCTACTGATATTTGAATTGAGTGTGTAGGTGAGAAACCATGGTACTTTATTCAGGGAACCAAACAAAGGGAATTGTGAACTCAGTTTGAGCCAAGGTTGCGTCTAATAAAAGGCAAAACCTCGTTGTTTTGTGATTTTATTCGTAAATGTATGTGGATGAGTGTGGTAGCATAATCTTTAAATGTATTCTTAAATCCTTTTCCTTGTGATTTTTTCCTAAGTGGATATGACATGGCTTAGTGATGTGTAAATTTTGTGTGTGTCATTTGACACTTGTGTTTGTACCAAAGGCCATGACATGTCAGCTTGGGAATGGTTGTCCACCTACCTAGATTAG